>JAUTWP010223754.1:0-15176 GCA_033042655.1 Cyathermia naticoides | reverse complement strand
GGCTTGAATAAAGTAAGGAGGCTTCGCGAAAAAAGACTTCCCGTCCTGGGTAGAGTGTCCGGCATTGTCGGACCTTGTGCCCAGGAGGGGCGTGCTTGAACACTTATTTAGTGATGTAAGCACGTTAAACCTTTTTCCAGTCCAGTCCAGAAAAAAGTATTTTAATACAGAAACACTCCATATTTTAAATGTACATGTATTTATATTGGTACAAACAGAAAAAGATTGGGTGCTCAATTTGTGCCAATTTTAACATATTTCTCAAACAGAAATATCTGAAACAAAATCATTGTTATTATTTATCCATTGTGTTGAATGGCGTAACGTCAAACGTGGGCACGAATGACCTGTGACCTTTCCCGGAAATATTCGGAACTGCGAAGATGATATGTGAACAACGACACCAAAAAAACCCACCTGTTGAACAAGTAAAAAATGTAAACGCCATTTCAGTACAAACAACACAAAAATGTTCAATTGCTGGTACGATGTGGCATTTGTTTTATCAATATGTGAGAAAGTTTTGTCACAATATGGTAAACCGCTACCTAAGTAAAGGGAAGAAAATATAATGACCTTTTAAGACAGATGGCTATTTAAAAGAGGTTTTTTCACCAAACAGAAAGCTGACCTCTTAAGACAGGTGGTTGCTTTTACACGAGTGACATATATAGGACATGATATGATCTTTAACGTCTATGTTTAGAGCCAGGCTGTTATAACAGGTCTCTCCTGGACGCAGTTTATGGTTTTTCCATCCACCGCGTCCGAGACAGGTCAAGTAAAGTTGTTTAACGTCTATGTTCAGAGCCAGGCTGTTATAACAGGTCTCTACTGGACGCAGTTTATGTTTTTTTCCATCCACCGCGTCCTGAACTGGAAATAAGATGTATATAATTATGTTCTGATATACATGTACATACTACACTCAGGACAATGATCAGATCATGATGTTTAACGTCTATATTCAGAGCCAGACTATTACAACAGACACAAGGCAACGCTGGACTGGACTGGAAAAAGATTTAACTAAACAAGTGGTCAAGCACGCCCCTCCTGGGCACGATGTCCGACAATGCTGGACACCCTACCCAGGACGGGAAGGTTGCAACCCTCAGCTCAAGTTGTTTAACGTCTACGTTCAGAGCCAGACTGTTATAGCAGACGCCTTGCAACCATAGAGAGTTAACATAAATACTCTCTAAAACCACGTGAAATACCGTAGAACACGTGACGTGATGAAGCGATGCGATTGGTGGAATATGCGGAAAGGTGACGTGAAATTATGCAAATGATTTGCGTCATCAATATACCGGTATGGCGCTATTAGATAGGTCACGTTTAGAAAGATTCTATTTCAGAGTACATTCTCATGTTTAAATATCACACTATCACCAAAATAATCCTCAAAAATTCAAAATGTGTATGTTCAAGTCGTAGAACGAAATTTTTTATTAAAAAAGTAAACTTTGTTTTATTTAACGACGCCACTAGAACCCAGTGATTTTTATCTTATCATGGACTATTGCAAGTCAAATTTTATAAAAATTCAAATAAAATTTATTTTGCGAAAATCATAAACTTGTTCCATTTTCTGGACATGAAATGGTACATTTGCAATTAATTTATTCTATTTTAAATAACTTATTAAATGACGTTATCAAGAGATAATTTTCATTATAGAGATAAAGGTTCATCAAAAGCCGTGGTATGTGCTGTCCTGTCTATGGGAAAATGCATATAAAAGATCCCTTGCTGCTTATCGGAAAGAGTAGCCTATGTGGCGGCAGCGGATTTCCTCTAAAAGAAATATGTCGAAATGATCATATGTATGACGTCCAATATCCGATGATAAGATAAAAATCAATGTGGTCCAGTGGCGTCGTTAAACAAAACAAACTTTACTTTTTTGTGTGGGTTCTATTGAAATGTTTTGGTGTATAATGTAACGTTATTTTTGTGAAAATTAGACACACATACGTGTACATCGTCCGTTCCTTTATCACATTGTAACGCTAAACCATAACTGCACATAACGCTTAGACCCACACTACCATCATATAGGCGGACTTACAGTGGCGTAGCTTGGGTCTTTTTTCTAGTGAGGCAAACTTTGACAAAGGTTTCTATTTCTCGTATTTTAATCAACTTTTATAATATTAATCACATTAATTTTTTTCTGCCAAAAAATCTAGTGAGGCAGTTGCCTCAATGGAAGCTACGCCACTGCATCAGCTATTGGATGTCAAACATAGTCATTTCTTTTAGAGGAAACCCGATGCCGCCATATAGGATACTCTTTTGGATAAGCAGCAATGGGTATTTTATATGCAGTTTCCCCAGACAGGACAACACATTGATTTGTATCATCATGACCTTTGATGAACCAGTTGTAGACCACTGATTGGAATGGAAAATAGTTCAAGCTGCAAATGGGTCCACCGACAAGGATGGATCCAATGGCCGATCGCTTCTCATGCGGAAACGCTACCACTTGAGCTACGTCCTGTTCGATACAGTAATTGGTGTTGTCACTGTTGATGGTGATTGTAGCGGTGACGTTAGTAACCAGTGGCGGATCTAGGGGGCCCTGGCTCCGCCCCCGCCTAAATTTTTACATTTTAAATATTTTCTGGAACGTTTGGGCCCATTGTCCCCCCCCTCCGTAATGGAATTTCTGGATTCGCCACTGGTAACTTAGTAACACTAAACAGCTAAGTATGTGTGACGAAACACCAACGTGAGCATCAACGTGAAGTAATGAAGACTACGTAATGTTATGTAACTGGTCGAGATCTGGCGTTCCACTGCAGTTACCTGCGTACGGGCCCGTAGCCATAATGAACTTAGTGGAGTGAACATTGAAATTGGACCCTTATCGACATTAAATTTTTAATGTGGGGAAGAGGAGCGAAAATGTTCTGCAAGGGGGTTACGCACCCGCGGCGCTCCACTTAGCTACGGGTCCGCCTGCGTAACTACTTTAACTGCTCATGGGGCCGTTCAAATATTACGTGAGAGATGGATGTAGCTCAGTTGATAGCGTGCCCGCCTTTGAAGCGGTCGGTCGGTCGTAGGATCGATCCTTCTCAGTGGACCCAGCTGAAGTTTGGGCTATTTTACATTCCAACCAGTGGCCGTGGTATGTACTGTTCTGTCTATGAAAAAGTGCATATAAAAGATCCCTTCCTGCTTATCAAAAAGAGTAGCCTATGTGGCGGCAGCGGGTTTCCTTCTAAAAAGTGTGTCAAAATTACCATATGAATGACGTCCAATAACCGATGATGAGAAAAAATGTGTTCCAGTGGTGTCGTTAAATGTACGAAACAAACTTTACTTTCAAATATTACGTAACGTTATTTTTGTGAAAATAAAACACCCCTCCCCGTGTAACACTTTGTAATGCTAGACTAGAACGGCGCATAAGGTTTGGTCCCCACCCCACCAAGTGTTACGTAATATTTGAATGGCCTCTACCGTGTATTCGAAGCAATAGCTCAATAGTTAGAGCGTCCCCCTATGTATGCCTAGAGGTTGGTCGTCGGATCGACCCTTCTCTGCGGACCCATTTACATTTGCGCTACTTTTCGTTCTAATCAGTGGTCTACAACTGGTTCATCAAAAGTTTGTTTCATTTAACGACGCCACCAGAGCACATTGTTTTGTTTTTCATTATGGTACTTTTTTCTGTGTGTGGCGGCAGTGGGTTTCTTCTTCTGAAGACAATGTGTCGTTAATATCGTATGTTTGACACATAATATAGCAGTTGGGGTGTCGTTAAACATTCCTTTCCTTGGTATAATTCTTAATAACAGATTAATCCCCTCTGAAGTTTTTAATGTTTCAGTTTAGTTAGCTAACAGTGGCGGAACGTTTGGGGCTCCTAGGCTTGTCATTGGGGGCCCTCTAAATGGAATTTCTGGATCCGCCACTGGCTAATAATTATAAGCCAGTGCCGGTTCCAGAAATTTCATTTAGGAGGGGGGCGTGCAATGACAAGCCTAAGTGCCACAAACGTTTCCAAAACTATTTACAACATGAAAAATCGCTAAATTTAGGCGGGTGTGCACCGGGTGCGCCCCCCCCCCATAGAACCACGCCTGTAAGCACCAACAAAGTACACGTTTTCATTCACTCGAAAATCGTAGTGTCACGCGAAATCACTTGGTGTAATCCTGACAAAAGTCTAATGAGCGTTAGGTCAGTAGCGGATCCACGAGGTTTAGAGGTTCAACCCCACCCCTTTGAACATTTCTTGATTCTTTTTCCCACAACGCATACAGTGATACACCCCTATCCCATAAAAGTGGAGAATTCTATATCAGTTCACACCTCCTTTGGAACATTCTGGATCTGACCCTTTGAACATTTCTTGATTTTTTTTTCCACAACGCATACACCCCCATCCCATTAAAGTGGAGAATTTTATATGTTGACACCTTTAAAAATTCTGGATCTGACCCTTTGAAAAATCTTGATTTCGTCCAGATGAAGGGAGATTTTCTGCTTGAGCTACCGGTGTACTTCGTTCGAAGTGCAGTACGTTTATAATTATAACCTTTGTACTATTACTCGGCTGCAGGTTTTTGCTTCAGACAGTTTGCAATCAGTGTCGCTGACAGGACTGTTTTCATAGACAGGGTTTAGGCGACAGATGCGTACTGTATGCACAAGTAAAACAGTCATGGATATTTAACATAACCACATAAAGAAAACACAGTCAACGATGCTAAATATATCTACACGGAATTTCTCGGAAATAGACGAAGGACGGTTTCTTCAGCCGATCTGGGATTTAAGAATCGGATATGAAGATTATTTCTCGTCTCCGTTGTTTCCAGTTTTTCTCTCGCTGGCATTTTATTTTGGTTTTTGCTTGCCTTTTACTTTCATAGACCTATTTTTTAGTAGACAGTCGTGGTACAAGAAATACAAAATCCAACCAGACAGAGAAGTGACGTCATCAGGTTACTATGACACGTTGTCTTTGACTGTTTTCAATCACGTCATGTTTATCCTGCCAGCAACGGCCGCCCAATGGGTGTGGACCCCGCCCACCGAACTGCCAATATTGGCACCGACAGTGCATGATTTTCTTTGGCATCAAATAGCCAGCATTTTCATCTTTGACTTCCAGTATTATGTGTGGCACTGGACTCATCATAAGGTTAGTAGATAATTGAAAACCTAAATGTGACAATGTTCTAACTCCCCAAAATCTTGAATATTTATTTTAAATGATTAAAGGTGCAGTGTCTGTTTTCTATATATTATTATCTTTTTCTAATGAAAAATACAAGCAAAACTAGTTTTAATAAATTCGGCGCTTTTTTTATCAAATAATATTGTCCACCACTAAAATGGAATACTCAAATCGAGCACCATTGTTTCTACGACTTGACGGTCCAAAGGTCACGAGTTGTGCTATTTTTAACTGCTGTTGCTGAGTTGTAGCCAATTTACTCCATAAAGAGACTATCACGTGATCTCATCATGGAAATTCCCCGGATGCATGCGAAAATCAAAACAAATCTAGAGGCGGGTAGCTGAAACAACACGCTTTTCTCGTGATCTAAATATAGTACAGCAGATCGTTGCGTCAGAATAATGGAGTGTGGTGTGCATCGAACAAACGTACAAGATATATTCTAAATGATTAAATATTTTTTTAAACCAGACTGCCACTGACTTTAAATATTTAAAATAGTTCAGATAGTGTAATCAAGTTATTTGAACATTGTAAAAATGTAGATAAAAAAATTATAGTTTATTTACAGCCCTCTATTTTGTTTGGTAACGGGATGTAGCTCAGTCAGTAGTGTTCCCGCCTTTGAAGCGTTTGATCGTCGGATCGATCCTTCTCAGTGGCAAAAATCTGCAGTTTGGGCTATTTTCCGTTACCACCTTACCAGTAATCCACAACTGGTCTATCAAAGGCTGTGGTATGTGCTGTTCTGTCTGTGGAAAAGTGCATAATAAAAATCATGCTGTTTATCGGAAAGATTAGCCTATGTGGCGGCAGCGGGTTTCCTCTGAAGAAATGTGTCGGAATGACAATAATACTTATGTTTGACGTCCAATAGCCGATGTAAGATAAAAATTGATGTGCTCCAGTGGCGTCGTTAAATAAAACAAATTTTACTTTTGCATCTTCAATAGCATTTAAATAATTCAGTGTCGTAACCAAGGGGATGAGGACGAGGGCGCAGAACTTGCTCAGATTTGCTTTCGTTACCAACAAATAATTAATACATTGCATTTGAGTACTCCGATTGTTATATAGTGATAAGTACATATATATATAATAGAAAGAGTGTTTAAAATGTGTTTTATATGCATTGTCATGGTAGAAACCAACAGATAATAACACCAAACAATGTTTACCATTTAATTTAGTAAACAGTTAAAATACAGTTGCAAAATCACTAATCACAGAGGACCTAAGTATAAACGATAATAATCAGATGTTAAAAGTCTTACTAATAGTCTCTAAAGAAAATATACTACATGTATTTTCAGAAATTCTTATTTATCTTCAGTCTTTTAAGTAACAGCATACGCTTGAAATCTTCCAACACCAGATGCAACTTGATTTGGCCTAAAACCGTTCTTCACAAACTCAAATAAAGGAAATGCACTTTGGTGTTTTTTAATTAACTTATAATACCCCCACCCCGCCACATTTGACTGAGGAAACAATGCCCATTATAGTTATATAGTACAATAACATTCTAGAAAGATCTAGAAAACATTCAAAACAAAATATATAGCCAATCCAATTAGCATCAATATAGTTTCTAGAACACTCTCTGGGAGTCAACATTGTTCTATATACACATATAGACAGTAAAAGTTAATTTTGTTTAACGACGCCATTAGAGCACATTGATTTTTATCTTATCATAGGCTATTGGACGTCATTCATATGGTAATTTTGACACTTCTTTTAGAGGAAACCCACTACCGCCACTTTCTGTTAAGCAGCAATGGATCTTTTATATGCACTCTCCCACAGACAGGAAAGCACCTACCATGGCTTTTGATTTGTAAGGGAAATTAGCCAAACTGCAGATGGGTCCTCTGAGAAGGATTGATCCAACGACCGAACGCTACCGACTGAACTACATCCCGCTCCCTATATGCATGTACATGTAGTTAACAATTAATAAACATTGCATTACACTTTCTAGAATATTCCACATTTACAATATTCATCACGATTTTACCAATTTAATAAACAATTTAAATTGGTATACAATATACATGTATTATAAAAATACTGTACATGTGTGTATATGTAAGAGATTAATGTCAAATTACAACACATAAAACTATTACTAATTTTAAAGGTGGAGTGTCTGTTTTCTATAGTTATTATCTTTTACTAATGAAAAATACAACCAAAACGAGTTTTAATAAAATTTATTCGTGCGTCTTTTCTATCAAATAATATCGCCCATTACGAAAATCCAATACTCAAATCGTGACGGCTCAAAAGCCATGATTGGTTTGACTTGACGGTCCAAAGGTCACGTAGTGCTATGTTTACTGGCTATGATAGTATGAGAAATGCACGTGATCTCATGCACGTGATCTAAATCTAGGAGCAACCCACTTCTGTCGGCATTGCCCAAAGAGCACGCTTTTCTTATGATCTAAATATAGTACGACTGATCGTTGCTTCAGAAATATGGAGCGCGTTGCGCATCAAACAAACGTACAAGATATATTCTAAATGGTTAAATATTTTTTTTAAAAGACTTTAAATTAGTAATTAACACTCTAAAACAAAACAGTTTGTGAAAATGTATAGATGGTTAAATGTAGGATGGGAAAACAATTAGATTGCATAAAAAGACAAATTTTCTGTTAGGGTGAGTGAGTGAATATTTAGTTTAACGTCGCTGCGAGAATCTTTCACCCATTTGCGTTCTGTTAGGGTAAAATAAGTACATAGTATTAATAATTAAAAGTATAGAAAATAAGATTTTGAATTATTTTGCATGCACCAGACAAACATTAAGAGTTTCCTTCAGTTACAGCTTGCAGTAATTAACATTTATATCTGTACTGTACTTATATTAGTGAATTTACTGACATTAAGTTACTTGCATTTTCAAAGCACATGTTAACAGGGCTCGAATATAACAGTGGCACCGGTAGCAATTGCCACTCATTTTGTATAAATTGCCATGGGCGAGATGCTTCATCGTTGGCATTTTTTAGTCACTGACAAAATAGTTCTTCTGTTATTTTTATTTGTTGGAAAAGTTTAGCTTTAACAAATTGCAGTCGGTTGAATCAAAATTGCCGTCAATGATTCTTTCACCCGTGGTTAAATATTTTCAAAATTGCTGTGGGATACAAATTTTTTAATTCAAGCCCTGTGTTTATGTATGCTTGTTAATCAAGGACATTTTAAGTCAAATGAATACTTTAAAATTAAATTCATCATGTCATTGTGTATCTCTAAGGATTGTGTTCAATTTTTAGATACAATTATTATTAAAAACAGTAAATATTGGCCATATAGTATCATATTTAACTTTTCATTTTCGCATCAACAATATTCAATTTGACATATAGAAATGCTATGCTTCTGTAATATTTGGTAAATACTGGTTAATTACCATTTTAATAGATATACTTGTATCAACTATTAGTATTGCATGCAACCTGAATGAACTACTTGGTGACATTACATCAACTACAAGCAAGAACATCATGGACACATCAAACAATTTAAACACATCACATAATCATGCAATACCTAAACAGTCACTTAGCATTCTAGTAGAAAATTCCATTCACACCCAAGTTAGATGTTTTTATGAAATCTGACCAATTTGCAATTATTAAGATTAATTGTAAATTAAGTTAAAGTTTGTTTTTATTTAACGACACCACTAGAGCACATTGATTTTTATTTTATCATCAGCTATTGTACGTCATACATATGGTAATTTTGACACATTTTTCAGAGGAAACCTGCTTCTACCATAGTATACTCTTTCTGATAAGCAGCAAGGGGTCTTTATATGCACTTTCCCAGACAGGACAGCACATACCACTACCTTTGAAAAACCAGGTGTGGACCACTATTTGGGTCCACTGAGAAGGATCAATTCGATGAATGACAGCTTCATAGGTCGACATGCTAATGATTGAGCTACATCCTGCTCTTTGTAAATTAAGAGTCAAATGATATAGATTTCAAATAGTTATGCCATACTTGAAAAATAAATTGTATGCAAATTGACAAGTTTCAAACAGCACCCCAGAACAAAAAACAAAATTGGCTATTTCTCATCAATTATTTTTCAAATCAAAATCAATGTGCTCTAGTGGCATCATTAAATAAAACAAACTACTCTTTTTTTTCAAATCAGACAAATTTCATTTAAAATTAATACATGCTAATTCTCCAAAGACATTCAACATAAGCATTAAAATCTTACAGTCCTCTGTTTGAAGTGTGAATCACAGAGATTAATATGGAATAAAATAAGAGAAAATGTTAGGAAATTGATAAATATAATTAGCATAGAAACATTTAACTATTTAAACATTACTAAGTTCACAAATATGCAGTGATCGGAACACATACGAACGTTTAATACAAATGTGGATAAAAATTTAAATGAACATAATATATAAAAGTGATGACAATGTGAGATATATGTGTGTCAATTATAAAAAAGGCCTAATTGGTCAAGCATTACTTAACTGGTGGTTATTTTAAGTTGTCAAACCAAATAAAATCAAAGAGATATGTACAGTGTATGTGAAAATGCAATTTGCAACAACTTAAGATATTTTTAATACTAATAGCTAACAGCCTTAGTATTAGTTATGGACTTTCTTTTAAAATATTCAAAAAATAAATACTCAGGTAACCTACAGTTAACTTAACTACGATGCTTTAAACAATTAGACTTTGGTTTAAAATATTACCTGTTTGTTATTTTGACAGGTATTTTCTAAACAAAGGAATAAAGAAGGAGCCTAACTTTATAAAAAATTAAGCCAGACTTAACATAAAAATAATAGACTTTATGATAAAAATACTGACTGGTCAACACGGTCTCGAGAGAAGGCTGCTGTGAAGTAGTCAGGGACATCAGGCAAAATGTCAGCATCATAGTCAAAAGGTGAAGGACATTTAGACCAGCAGGATGTAGAGTCCACCATGTCATTTTCCTGGAATAAAAATAAAATACAGTAACTAGATGATGCCTAACTTCAATAGCAATCCAGCATTATCAGCTAAATATTTTAACAGAATTTTTAGATAATTCCATCCATCGCTATATCTACCCTATCACATTTCTCAACCAATTCTCTCTCTTTAGCAAATATCCCAACCATTTCCCCACCTATCATATTTCTCAACCAATTCCCTCTCTTTAGCAGATACCCCAACCATTTCCCCACCTTCCAATATTACTCCAGATAATTTATGTATATCATTATTTATTTTATAATTAAAGATACTAAATCAGCATTTAAGTATTTGTGAGAAAATATCTTCTGTTTATATGACTATTACATTTATTCTCTACAATTAAATAAAATAAAGTTATATAGCACAATTTAGGGACCACAAAACTGCCATAAATCAATTTAATAAATCCTTGTTAATACATATCAGCAGATTTTTAATGTGACATCATGAAATAACAGAGGGAGAATTGCCTATACATGTATATTATATACTTGGTACTGGTAGTCAAATAAGTTGTAAAACCATATTTAAAAATAAATGAAAAAATTACTCATTGACTTAATCATATTTAACAAAAGTCATCAAATAGCGATCTATCCATGACAGATGTAATAAAATAAACACAATATTGCTTGGCTTAAAACATCTTTATTACTGTAGTAGGATTAAACCGGTATATAATAAAAATTAATGTAATCTTACGTGCAGTGGCATCTTCATGTTCATAATCTCTGCATAGCGAATGAGAACATCCCATGTGGCGTGAAGCTTGACAAACACAACTTTATCATCCTGCGATAGCTGAAAAGTATAACAAACAACGTGACAACCATACCTCACTGTAATTGGCATGAAAGCTCAGATAGTCCTATATAAACTACATCATTAATATACACAACAATGATAGACAATAGAAAAGAAACCGTTGAAACATTTATAAATTTGTACAATATTTTAGTATTGTATGTTGGTAATGTTGAACATATCAATACTTTTAACTATACAGTCAAACCTGTTAAAGTGGCCACCCGTATTAAGCAGCCACCTGTCTTTAAAGGTCACCTTTATTTTCTCCCAAATCAGCTAATTTAGTATAATATAACCTGTATTAAGAAGCCACCTGTCTTAAGAGGCCAGTGTTTGTTACTCCCTTGGGTGGCTGTTTAAGACAGGGTTGACTGTATATACCAAACTAAAACAAACCAGTGCTCACACTTTATAAAATGAAATTAGTCAATCTAATTCTCATAGAATGACTATAAAATTTAGTACTGATCCAATCTAATTTTCTTTGAAAGCCACATTATAGGTACAGTCAACATTGATAGAAAAACTTAAAAATAAGATTAAAGAATTTAAACCCTTTCAATAATTATAATAAACTTCAGATATTGAAAACAAAATAGAGACAAAAACAAATTGTGGTTGAAATTTGATTGTTATTGTCAAATGCAAATAGGTAAGAATGTAACTATTGTCATTGTCAATAATCATCAACCTAAAATTAATAGGGCATTTTAGTCCATACAAATTACAATGCAATGTTTTTTTGTAAATTCTCTGGTTTTGAGAATTGAGGCATCTATGTACAGCAATCTAGCACTTGAACTAGCTACATACATGTATAGCTAGCTGAGTAATGTCCAGGGACCATGACCTCTCTGTTAAACTGTTGTTTGATTTATTATGAACTGGGGATCTGTATGTGTGATCTATCTTACAGCAAACTGGACACAGTGGCTGAAGACTGGCAGTAACCAGCTTAGAATCCTTATAAAATATTTCATTTTACTTATTTCTACTAGTGTGATCGAACCCCATCTACCCCCCACCCCACCCCTTTCCTGTCCTGGATGCAGTGGATGGCTTGAGCTGTAAAAGGTGACGGGAGAGGCATCTGCTATAACAGTCTGGCTCTGAATGTACCGTAACCGGTAGATGTTAAACAACATGACCTGACCATGGGGTATGAAGCAATTTTACTAAAGTAATACAAATTAAACAATTATCATAATTTGTATGGACTCAATCACCATGGCCATAATTATTAACCTCCCTTAGGACCATAATTACCGATAATGGCTAATATTGGCTAATGCAAATAATAGTTGTGGCTAATTAACTGATGAAAATATACTGCATTATGTATATCTATAAATTGGACAAATAACACAGTTGATAAATTTGTCACCTAAATACCCTGACCATGCATTTTACTTGAGCTTAGTTTAAGGTTTTAAGCCACCACATGCATGAACAATGAGCAGTTTTATATTTTTTTAATGAAAATCCCCATTCATGATAGAACGGAATATTCTATATTTAAATTTGTCCAAGCCGCATATAAAGAATTTGAAACTTAAAATATCAACATTGTATTATCATAATAAACATTTGCGATAAATCATATTTCTTTTGCATGGTTTATTTTTGGTGTATTTTAACCTCAAAATGTCAAATTACATAATTTTACAAAATACTTTATTTTGTAACTTCTTTTTCTCAAAATTCGAAACAAATAATAAACACCTATACAAAAATGTAAGTACATCTGTAATGTCTACATACACATTTAAGTATTATATTTACCACTAATAGCCAAATATGTAAGGAAAGGATTTCATTTGAAGCATAAATGAACTGATATGCAATTAATTATTAAATGATGTATTAATTATGGGCTTGGTTATTTTGCTAAGCTGGGAACAGCCAAAAAAAAAAGCAATATTATTGTAACTTGTTAAGTCTTATAACAAAATCTGTAAAATGTTTTTAAAAATGCATAGCTTTCAACAATAACAGCACATTGCAAATAAGTTTGTTCAGCAAATAAAACAACTCAAACCCATTCCAAAAATTTTAAACAATAATAATATTTCAAGTAATCTATACAAATATACATATTACAACATACCTGAAAATAATTTACCAAAAGATAACATTAACCAATAGCACTAATTAAGTGTAACAGAAATAAATAATGTGCATATTAAAACAAACATGAATTCTTTTTTCTGTCTTACAATAGCAAACTTAATTATTATAAACTGTGCATGAAACAATAATCTTGTGACAATCATGTGGTCAAAGATACAAACAGCAATCTATTATTTCCACACTGGAAAAATCCACAAACTTTCACAGAAAGAAATAACTTATGAGAAGAGGAATTACGGATTATCTGTCCTGAGTGAAATTAATGTTGTGTCATGAACTTTAGCGAGTGACTGAAACATTAATTTCACAAGGGAAAAGAAAGAAAATATATTCACCCGTATCTCTCTGCCCATATGGGTAATAAATAACAATACTTGCAGTAGATAAAAAATATATAATCCTACCATCACCAACCACAACCCAACCTCATGTTCATTGGACACGCATTAGTGAATAACAAGACATTATCAGACCATACAACCCAAGTCTGTCTTCAACACATGCACTGGCCTCTCATTGTTAAGACAAATATATCTTGTAAGGTCTTTCATTTTGTATCACTTGTAGTATGGATCCACTGACACCAAAACAAGGAACGTATGATAGAAATGAAATTTTGCTTTGGGAGGGGCTTTCGGGATTTTAACCTCCAACACCGCATAAAAAATTATTACAATTTTTTATTTATTTATGTGTGTGTTGCCTTTTTTTTTGGGGGGTGAGGCCTTTGAACAAACATACCAAAGTTTTATAGGAAACAAAGTTATAAAACAAAAATGGCCTAACAGCTAAACTGTAAGTTCTGAAATAGTGTGATCAAAATATTAAACTTTACTAACTGATATGAACAGAGAATGGGAATAATAATTCAATCATACTTCAATTATTATTATACAAATCATGCATGGCTATGCCAGGAACCAGGGCCCATTTACATTGATTAAAGAACTATCAAATTGTTTTTAAAACATGCCATTTAAACAAAAATCTTGATATTTCTATAATTAAAATATGGTTAATTATGTAATGATTTCACTTGGATAATGTTATATGCAGGTTAGATTGAATGGGATTTTACATGCGGGTTTTACAATCATGCACTTTAACACATTATTGTGCTCACAGGGTGTAAGGTTCATGCAAAGGTAATGGTAAGAAAGCTGTGGGTGTGTAATACCATTTAATACATATTTTCAAAATACTCACCATATTAATAAATCAACGTGACCATGACCCCAATAAAAGAAAAACATCAGGTGAAGTACTAAATATTAGATACAAAACTTTAAAAGAAATATGGTAACAATCTCATGCACATTGTAATTTTGCATGCTTTATAATTAATTAATTATTTAATTAATAGTTCGATTCTGTTAATGTGTTTTTAAACTTTTAGTTCTTATTTATTTCAATCTTAGAATTTCATCAAATCTTTTTGTTTTCGGTCCTAAGTAGACGACTTTAGGTTTGGACTACTGGAAATTTTCATTTTTTTTACTTTAATTCATAAAAGCTTAGAAGGCTAGTAATCTTTTCAAAAACTGTTAAAAAATATTAATAAACTGTTAGCAACTTAGCAGTAAATGTATTAGTAATTAAAAACAAACATCAATAAAAATAAAAATTGTTATTAAATGTAAGAATAAAGAGATAGACAAAAAATTATTTAAAATTTTAGTAGAACTTATATAAAAACAAAAAAACATTATTCATTTGCATAACTAGTATTATAAGAAATAGCCATATATAAATGACAAAAATTAAATGTTAGTATCTCCATCCAAAACATAAAATGTGGAATAAAAAAAAAATATGGTACATGTACTATGTTTCAAAAATTAATGTTAGAGAATTATAACAAAATTAAGACAGTCCATCATAAAACATCTTATTAAATCAAGATTATGTGTTTTGTAACTCTTCATGTATGGATTTACGGAACATGTAGCCTTGATTTAAAAAGATGTTCATGACAGTAACAAAATTATTTTACCTATAACACATGTTGTAATGG
>JAUTWP010223643.1:0-15181 GCA_033042655.1 Cyathermia naticoides | reverse complement strand
ACAAAGCAATTATTTACTGGCCCGAGTCCAAAAACCACTGGCCCCGGGCATCGGGCCACCGTATTCTAGAAACCCTGGGTCCACTGAGAAGGATCGATCCAATGAATGAGCGCTTCAAAGGCGGGCACACTACATCCTGCTCCCCAGTCAAGACATCTACAGAATCTTGTTTTAATATTGGTAATTTTTAAATCAGTCATGTTCTGTCTACAGACAAAATACCAAGGTGGACTAAATGTCTACCAGATTTGATGCTTTTAGTAACATGGATTAAACTAGATCTAAAAAAAATCTTCATAAAATGGGGGAAAACACCATTGATAAAAGTTTAAAATTGGAAAAATATTCTAATGAAATTTGGTGTCGAGAGGTTTTTTGAAGTGGAATAGGGCCTTCAAATTGTTTTTGAGTAGAGGGGGCTTAGGTTAAAGTAACAGGCACCATAATGGTTTGGCATCCTGTAAATTCTCTCACAAAAACATGCATTTTAATATTTTTGGCTGTTCAGTGAAACATAGCCAGTGCGTTAGGCCCCAGTATCTTGGAGATCCCACCAGCTGAATTTAAAAGCTCTGATGGTAGATTAATTCCTGATTAAAAGAGTCAAAATTTCTGGTATATTACGAGGAAAAAACAAACTCACCCCATCTGCAAACTCAATACTACAGAGTCGCTGAACATGTAAGGGAGATCTACAAAATAAAAACAGAAAATATTCACCATTTATAACTCCTATCTTGGACTACAGAGATGACTAAAATGTAGATGTTAAACATTTTAACATTTATAAAGTTCTATAATGAGAAAGTAGTTAAGGCCTATAATTATGTGTAATATTACTAACAGTAACAAGTTGATGATGTAAATGTTATTATATATAATACATAATTATACTGGTTAATAATATAATTAAATTAATGATTAAAGGTCAAAGGTTTCTTGCTTAAAAATTTATATAAAAAACATTAGTCAAACTCAAAAGTAAATACTTAACATTATATTAAACAAAGATAAAAATTCCAATGCATTTTTATGGAAGCACTTCTGATTGTTGCCGCAAATATCGAGTGCTTGGTAGATTAAATTACTTTTATAACAAGAAGTTTTGCTTGATATGACCAGTTTCTGAGATGAACATTGTTAATTTTAAAACTTAATATTAACTTACTTTTTGAGTTCAGGTAATTCTTTGAAGCCACATTTGAACAGCTTAGGATCAATAGCTTTCTGTGTAGCAAGGTCACCTATAATACAGTTTGATGACAATATTTAGTATTTCATTATTAATATGTCATGGGCTCAAATATAATTCCATTACTTTTCATAGCATTGAGCCAATCTTTCCCGATACATTTACACGTCAATCAAAATATGGATTATCAATTACTGTGTAAAAATTACTTTTCTTAATTTCCCAAAATTAATTATTACTGTTTAGCTTTTCAGTACTTTTAACTGCTTAATTTTTTTTATTTAGATATACTAGATATGCCAAAACTTTTCAGATATATAACTTTGAAAACAACTTTTTTATTTAATGAATTTTGGGAATTTATTGTCAAAACATTTTGAAGGGGAATAGGTCCTGTGACTGACCCCTAATTGTAAGATAATCCCTGAACCCTGTTTATACAATGAATGGGATTATGCTTCAAATAACATTATCACTGTAATTTACAAACACAACTATAAACAAAAAATCGGAAATGTTTTATACAATGCACATTTCATTAAAAGTGGGAAAACTAAAATATCATTGAGTCTTGTAAACAGAACTGACCTGAATAGTCAAAGCTTACGGGTTTCTTCACAGATGGAGCTGCTCTGGTAGCTTTACTAGCAAAACCCTTTCTCTCTATCACAGCACATCCCTTATCTACAAACAAAAAGTAAAGTTTGTTTTGTTTAACGACGCCACTGGATCCATTGATTTTTATCTTATTATCAGCTATTGGATGTCATTCATATTGTCATTTTGACACATTTCTTTTTAGAGGAAACCCACTGTCACCACATAGGCTACTCTTTCTGATAAGCAGCAAGATATCTTTTATATGCACTTTCCCATAGACAAGACAGCATATACCACAGCCTTTGATGAACCAGTTATGGAGAACTGGATGGAACGGAAAATAGCCCAAACAGCAGATGGGTCCACTGAGAAGGATCGATCCGACAACCAACTGACCATTTCAAAGTCTGGCACACTAAGCTACATCCCGCTACAAACAGTAAAAACATATAATGATATATATATACCATAATTATATTTAGTGTTTTCGCTTGAAATCAGATAAAACATTGTACATTTCTGGCTGCATCAATAATCTGGCTAAAAGTACATAATGCTTTCTGAAATGTACTATTCCTCTAGGATAGTGGTAAAATAAATAAAATTCAACTCTTGACTACCACTGTACAGTTTACAATGATACTAAGTAGAGTGAGGTAAATTGGAAATATTTATAATTCTTAGTTGGATTTCAAACACTACTAAATGTCCTGTCCAATACGTATTCCTGAGACATTTGACATGACAAAAACAAAAATCGGCCAAATTTCATAAATCTGTTTTTTTTTAAAGCCAAAGTACACTAGTGTCACAGTCTTATTTTGTAGCATGCTCATTTTATATTTTTGTAACTACGCATGCACAAGAGTAATCAAAATAAAACAGGGGTTCACTGGCACAGTCTGAAAAATTCACTTGCCCAACCTAGCCAATAAAAAAAACCCCGTAAATTGTTGATTTAAATTTTAAATTTAATTAATTTTTGACATTTTATCAGTGACAGTTCAGAAAATGTAAGCAAATTAAATAAACATAACACCTAAAAGTGTTTATTATACACTGCTGTAATCTTGACGACAGGTAAGGTAATCGGTGTACTATTAAAAGTTTATTTCTCTCGCCAACTATTATTGTTTGAAGCACTGTTTGAAGCACTTAACTTGAGCCCGTGTTTGATTAACTTGTTCAGGGCAATTAATACTAATAGTGTTATTTATATAGATATGTGATTAAAGGTTTAGAGTTCAATCATCCTGGTCGGTTATGTCTTTAATAAATATGAGTGCATGTGGGTTCAGTTATTCATAAGTCTTAGATCCAGTGTAAGCTATGTATATTAAAGACAGTCACTTAAATTTTAAAACAAAACCTTGCTGTAAATTTTGGACACCAATCAATCGGACTCCACCACAGAGGTCAGCTAATTGTGTTTAAACAGTCATGCATGCAGTGTAAATTGCTACAATTGATAACGACTGACTAGCACAGTTTAATGTTAATTACTTAACAATAGCCAAGTCATCGTCTGAGGATCTCAAATTAATGCCAAAACCTATCACCTTTTGTGCTGAAAACCACTGACTGGTGATCGCTCGAACGGGTCTTTGCAATTCCGGAAGATGACATAATTTTTTAAACGCATGCACAAAAACGGTGTGATGGCTGTTTTCAACTTCTCGTTAGTAGCATGGCCAATATACTTTGCATACACTTCTGGAAGATTAGTTTTGTGTTATAATGAACGGTATTCAATAAATAACAGCTAACGTAGTCTGTTAATTAGAAAATTAACCTTCCACACACACATACCTTTTTTTTCACCTGTTTTATTTAATAATCCATTTTAAAAAAATAATCCCTTCCTACCTACCCTATTTATTTTTTGCATACATGTAACAGGAATCAAACAATTTTTTTATTTGGCCTTATGCTAGACAGTCTATATAATGCTTTTTTTTTAGGTGGATGGATTTTACAAAATGTGTGTTTTAATTAATTATTTTTCACTGACCATTGGGCACAGACAAAGCGATTATTTAGTGGCCTGAGTCCAAAAACCACAGGCCCCAGGCCACTGTATTCTAGAAACACTGCAAAAGAAACTGGCTTATTAACTGTGGTCTGATTATGTGACTGTGAGAAAATTGTATCACCACAATCTGACTGCAAACTGCATCACCAAAACCTCATTTATACGCTTTATCATTGATTATTCAATTTCAATTCAAATATTTAAAGTTAAATTAAAGTTTGTTTTGTTTAACGACGCCACTGGAAGATATTGATTTTTATTTTATCATCGGTTATTGGACATCATTCATAGGGTCATTTTAACACACTTTTTAGAAGGAAACCCGCTGCCACATAGGCTACTCTTTTTGAAGCAACAAGGGATCTTTTATATGCACTTTTCCATAGACAGTACATACCACGGCCTTTGATGAACGAGTTGTGGACCACTGGTTGGAAACGGAAAATAGCACAAACTGCATCTGGGTCCACTGAGAAGGATCGATCCGACGACCGACCGCTTCAAAGGTGGGCACGCTATCCACTGAGCTACAACCCGCTATGAGTATGAAATATTTATTCATTATTGCTCACATATTTTTTAACAAGATTGAAGGCAATAGATCATATACAATGTAATGAATGTTAGAAACACCACAACTATCTATTGACAATTTCAGCACGGCCTATCACTGATATAAAATCAGAATAGGACACCGGGCTACAGAAAAGGTCGAGCCCTGCACAGAAACACTGACTGACATACTCATGTCTCATAGTCATAGGCCTACCATTTATCAAACCTGCTGATAAAATACATTGAGCTTTTGCTAGGTGATTGCTTCCTCCATTAGAATACCATGAAAGAGAATTGCGATTGAATATTGTTAGTAACTGCCTTCTTAATATTGCAGTATTCATAACTATTTACAAAAACACGTTCACCCTCAGAACAGAACCATAACCGGAAGTTCAAATTATTCTCGGTAACACTCGGACAATGTCGTATCTTTTCGGAAAGGACGAAGTATTACGAAGGTCAGAATTCCGGAAGTTTCTTTCTTAGCAACACCCATGCGTAAACATTCTCATCCGGGTGTTTATATTGTTGCTGGGCTACAAACAAGGTCTACCAGCAGTTCGTCTATTCTAAAAACTGAAACGTTTTATTTTGTGTGAAAACAGCAAGTAACATCAAGATGTTCCAGGTTCGTGGACAAGGGGTGCCACAATGTAATGTAGATACTTTACACAAGCAGAAGGTAAAGGTTAAAAAGGACAAAATTCCATTCTCACAATTGTCCAACGTGTTTTACAAACGTCACCAGGAGGTAAGACTTCTGTCAGACAACTGTGGCGGTTGTAGAAAATATATTTTGTGTGGTTCTTTTTACAATTTATGCTCATTTGAGTAATAAATAACGTCTTGGTATAAAATATATACATTTTAAAATGATTATAAGTTTTCTTTTTGCACGGGAATGTTAAAATTTCATTCATTCATTGAATCATTCATTTAATAATCATCAAATTCAATTCATGAATTAACACTGACTGTTATTGTTAATAACAGTTCATACTCACTGCACCTGCACCAATATATTTTCTGTATTTTCAGCCACTTATGGTCTGCATCACATTTTAGAGTAACTTTATTATAATTAGTATCATATCTACTGTAGCTTAAATAAAATGTTGAATAGTTTTGTTTGTTTGTTGAAAATAAGTCAATAAAAAGTATAAAATATAAATAATAATATAATTATCCTCAACTTACTATGAACAGACTAATGACTAATGACAAAAGACTTGTAGAGATGGACTGAAGTTACTAGTTAACAATAATGAAATTGATTCAATGAATTTAGTACTTTTGCTTCTTATTCAACAGTAGGTTATGGACACAACCGGACACTGACCAGGTCAAGACTTAGTTGCTTGGACTGTATTTATGTAATCTAGACCCAGTGGTTTTCCATGATCATGAAATTCACGGAATTCGCATTGTGAAATGGAAATCATATTTCAAAACAGAATTTAAATTTTCAGCAAAGTCACACGCTATATAACTGAAGATTTATCAATGTTGGTCATTTGATGCCTAATTTTCTATGATCTTTAATTACACAAAAATCAACAACATTTGCCATACTTTCATGCATTAACTGTGAGTTGTTCACTTTTCACCTCAAAATATTTAGTAAAAACTACTCACTGTTTTCAATACAAATCATTAATGCATTGAAATTATAGAAAGTTTACGCTTTTTCTTGTTGATAAAATAATCGCATTTTCAGTGCTCAAGAGCTGGTGTGACATTGGTGAGATATCTCACCTGCAGTGCTCAGAAGGTTAAATACTGTATACGCAAATATTTTTGCAAAGAAAATATACTGCGATATTCGCGAACACGTTGATAGCACCGCAGATTTAATTACGTGCTAACTTATTTCTTATTTGGTATAATTTTCATTGTTACAAAATACATTAGAGTACATTATGCTTGAGTATATTAACACTGTATAACGTTAAGACATTGGTACAGACTATTTTCCACCTAAATAATGAATCCTTAACTTATAGTAACCAACTCAGCAAGCGCAGTCTAGAGTGCAGCAGTTTCGTGTCAGAGATTGGCGTTCGAGCGAAATACTTACGTGACTAAAACTCGAGTTCGAGCAATGTCATGTTTTCCACTCATGGGACCTCGAGCCAACAAGATTGTCAATTCTGATTTTATTATTGGGGGAAAGTCGCGAAAATAATTCCTCGCGAAAATGTAAAATGAAAGCCTGTCGCAAATTATTTTAGCCGCGAAAATATTTGCGTATACAGTAGCCTACATAATTTATTCCTGAAACAGAATTTACAAAAACATGAAACAAAAAACATTTTTTTTAAAACAGAAAACCACTGGGTGTAGTAATCACAGGGTCAATTTGACAAAATAATTGTTCACTGTGTTCAATTTACTATTGACATGTATATTAATACTGAAAATAAATGACAGAATTACTAATAATGCACTTTGCATAAAAATAATTGTTACAATGTTTCTTCTTATTTATAGTTATAAATACAGGTTTTTTGTTGTTGTTTTTGTGAAGGTCCGAGCACACTGTCATGCTCAGCATCCTGAGCCATCTGTCCAAGACAGATATTAATGAATAATTTTGGTAGAAAGGGGAAACCTGTTGCTACAATAAACAGCAAGGGATCTTTTATATACAAGCATAATAACCAACTATGGCCTTTGTTAAACAACTAGTTATCATTTTGATAAGCAGCAAGTGATCTTTTATATGCACTTTCCCATATACAGGACAGCACATATCACTGCCTTTGTTGAACTTGTTGTGCAAGTTTAGCATAATATAAAGTTGAGTAGAACATGTATGCAACCACTGTTTTTACTCAAATGGACAGGTCAAAATATTTCCAGACTGAGCCTATGATTATGAAATATTTGATGGTTGGTCATTACAGTTTTTAAAGATAAGTTTTGCATAAACTATATAACTGTCATACAGTCAGTTAAACTATTACTATAAAATTGCTGTAGTATTAATATATTATAAGTTGTAGAAGTATCACAAAGGGTAAATGTAGGCTACTGCCTGTGTGCTGTTTTTACCCTGAACCGAAGGCAAGGGGTAAAAAAGCACACATAGAGTACATAAAAAGCCATTTACCCAAAGAGATGCTTCTACAACAAATTTATCTTGCCGACATGTTAAACTATATAGATAATCAAAATAATTCCACAGGACAATAATTATTAACAATTTATGAACAAAACTGTACCATGCAGATGCGGAATTCTCTTGATGCTAATAATTATAATATTTATACTTGATTGATTATATTTATCAGTGTGATTGATAATCTAATTATGGCTCCTGCATTACAAAATTACAGATGGGTATAAGAGAATTTGGGATTATAAAAAGAATTTTATATGAAGGCAAGATAAAATTTAATTATTCAGTTTAGTTTTTATAAATGTTGAACTTCACATAACTTATTTAATTTTTTTTAAATATTACTTACATTACATATGCATACCCGGTACCTATATATATTACTCAAAACAAATTAAGGGTCAAACAATGTTTTCGTCAATATTTTCTAAAATCTGAAACATAATGTGACGTGATGCTATTCCATATGCCAGTTGGTTGTAACAGATAAGATAAAAATAATGTCTTTCAAAGATGAAAAAACATTTGACCTTTTAAAAAATGAAGTGAAATTGAATTTATTTTCATCTTTCTAAAAAAAGGTAATTGTTTAATTGTTGAATAATGCATCGGAATGAAAAAACAATGTTTTATATTTTCATTTCAAAAGAAGATAACTTTTCATTGTAGTTTCACGAACAATAGTGAAGCTAACCTTATATCAGCTTATCTAAGAACTAGACTATGAAATGAGGTATAGTCTGGCAATTGAAATGTTATAATATTTGTGAAATGGTGTCTTCGTTTCTGGAACAAATGTTATTCCAAATGATATCAGACTTGTTTGATTTGAAAAAGAAAATGATAAAGAACAAAATCATGTCACACTAATTTATATATAAACAGATATAAAGAAAATTAAAGTTTACTTTTGAGTATGTGTGGGAAGTATAACACATGAATTACTTTTAGGAGACCCGTAGGTTATGTAACAATGTCAAATTCATTATACATTTACTCCCAAATTAAATGCTGCTGTTTGATTGTTTTTGCACTAAATGTTTCATCTATACATTTTTTCTGCCCTGCACGTGTGATTACTACCTACCATAATAAATAGAGCTTGTGTGTGTCTAGAGTGCACTTTCCAAATTGACAGGGTGTGAGCTCACACTGCAACTGCACACAAATTACCTAACAATCTACAACCTGCCACAGAAACCCAACCAACAGCTGACAATTTGTACAACCATTATCCAGCGGTTCAACCACTACTTCTATCGCTTCACAAAATGACCAGATGCGACTGGTATGGGGTGACCTATCTCCACCGAAAGACGCCTTTTCATATGGTGGATAGCAGTGATATGAATCTCTGTTTCCGTACCTATAGCAGATTGGGAATGGGGTTGAGCTGCAGGACAATTCCAGACAAGTCCAGACTCTACTGTGGACTGGACAAAAATTTAACGTGCTTCCCTCACTAAATAAGTGTTCAAGCACTCCCTACTGTGCCTAAGTGGTGACAGATCATTACAACTCTCCTATACACCCCATTGTGGGTCACAATTGTGTGGCATACTCACATTACACAAACATT
This sequence comes from Cyathermia naticoides, assembly GCA_033042655.1. Taxonomy (NCBI): domain Eukaryota; kingdom Metazoa; phylum Mollusca; class Gastropoda; order Neomphalida; family Neomphalidae; genus Cyathermia; species Cyathermia naticoides. Next base: position 6,099 of record JAUTWP010223643.1, on the reverse strand, counting down.
CAGATAACTAATGTCTTCAAATGTCTTTGTGCCGAAGGTGGAACTATGATTTAATCTGTTGCATGTTTTACATGTAAACTGACATTTAAGTATGATTTTTCTCTACATATTAAACAAAGCATTAACTATAGTTATACATCATCAATCTAATTTGTCCTCAAATTGATTTTTTTTTTTTTAGTATGGTAGTATGCAATTGAACCAGTTTAAAAGATTAAATGTATTTCCCTTTTGATTTCCATAGCTTTTTTATTTAACAACTAAGAACATTAAACTTATACATAGGAATAAACATAAAATGAGATTAAAACATACCTTTGTGCAAATCAGAATTTTACATTATTACCCGTATTGTCATTTAATTCAGTACATTAGTATTTAAATTTTACTCTTGTTTAAAAATGGTTTTATTTAAACTGGATTCAATAATTTAATAATGAAATGGGCAAAATCAAACAGATAGGCTATCTAGCAGATATTGAAAATGTGAAGTATATTTATATATGCTTTTCAGTTTTCTCCTGTGATGTTCAGAACTACAATGTACAATGAATGTCTTATGATAAAATGTAAACTTTATTATACATATTTGCCAAAATAAATAAATAATAATGTCTAGATTTTTCATTTAATGCTCAAACTGCTTGTATTTTGTTTCTCAGGTGGAAGGACCGCCACCAGCAGGAGCATTCAAGCAAAAATCAACACCACCCACTGCTTTCAGAAAATTTTATGAAAGAGGAGACTTTCCAATAGCATTGGAACATGACACAAAAGGCAATAAGATTGCTTGGAAGGTATAAAATTGTTTTAATTATTTTCTCTCCATTGTAATAGTCAATACACTAATGAAGTTTCAAAAATCGATGTACAATTTACAAACTTAATAGATTGCACAACATTGTAATTGCTTATCAATTTACAATAATTATAATCAAAATGTCTAAAACTAAATATTCACTGTGTAAATTACTATTGAAATGTGAAATGAAATTATAACTCTTATAATTATTATAATTCAAGAATTATCATATTTAATAAAAAAATTCACTATCAAGTCTTGTTGTAATTTTATTATATGACAGATACCATGATGAAATAAATTATTGTCTTAACAGGTAGAAATTGAAAAACTTGACTACCACCACTACCTCCCATTGTTTTACGATGGGTTTTGTGAAACTGTCCACCCCTATGAATTCTTTGCAAGACAAGGTGTACATGACATGCTGGAACATGGAGGATCAAAAATTTTGCCAGTCATCCCACAGTTAATCATTCCCATTAAAAGTATGTTTTATTTCACCTTCTCAGATAATATGTTATTGTCATTTTAATAATTAACTACTGCAGAAACCCTTTAGGTTTTTTCAAAATGTAAAGATGAGAGGGGCATCATGCAATTTTTATGAGAAAAACATTGACTTTTCATGACATATGAGTCACTCTGATATATGTGGTATCCATAGGACAATATACTGAGTGGGGGATGTAGTTCATGCAGAAGCATGTCCGCATGTAAAGTGATTGTTCGTCATATTGATCCTTATCTATGGACTCATTTACAAATTACAGTTTGGGCTATTTTCCGTTACAACCAGTAGTCCACACTGTCTGTGGGAAATTGCCTATAACTTATCCCTTAATTGCTGCTTATTGGAAAGAGTAGCCTATGTGGTTACAGTGGGTTTCCTCAAAACAAACTGTCAGAATGACCATATGCTTGATGTCCAATAACCAATGATTAAAAAGCAATCAATATGCTCTAGTGGCGTCATTAAATAAAACAAACTAGGTTTTACTGATTGATTGTAGTGTAAACCGATCAGTAGTTTACTCATACGTCTCTTTCAGTGTCATCTCAAACTTATTGTGTTGGTCTTCTAAGCTTTCTACATTTTCCAAAAACTAAAAGCTTATCCATGTGCTTCCCTGTTCCTATCTTCTATTGCTAATACAGCTCACCATCCCTACACTTCTGTCTAATGATGATCCATAGTACAGGTGTCCAATAGCTTTTTTAACAGTGTGTTTTACTGCAATATTATTATTTAAATATTTAGAAAAAATTATATTATAATATATAACATAATTATAGTGATTTAGAAGTGTCTTAGCAAATTAGATGTGCACAACTCAAGGCTTAAGTTATTCAATTGTCAAATTGACTTAAATATTACTGTCAATGTGCTGCTCATCTTTTATCACAGTGTTATTATTTGTTAAGAAGTACAGCTATTCTTCATATTTTGTTCTACAGATGCCTTGAACACACGGAATCCCAAAGTATTGTGTCCTACTTTGAAAGCACTGCAGCATCTTGTGATATCAGGAGACATGGTCGGGGAGGCACTGGTGCCTTACTACAGACAAATATTGCCAGTTTTGAACATTTTCAAAAACAAGAACTGTAAGTGTATTTTTATTATAATGTTTGTGATTTGATGGAGTTCCATAGAATATCAATAAATAAATGTTTTTCAATTAGTTAACTTTATTTCCATTGTTTTATTTTTAACAAGGTACATGTTTTTCATGTGTCATGCTATTTTTACATTGTTATAATACACATAATACTTCACTTTAAAGGATTGTCTAGTGAAATAAAAACATGTTGAGATCTTTATTGTATTGCACCTTTTGTGCAGTTTATAGTGATCGTAATTTAAAATGGGTGAAACAAGAGTCATAAAGAAAAAGAAACAAACTAAAACTAAATAAACTTTACTTCTATGGATCTGGTTTTTTTAAATATTTTTAATGGTGGCCTTAAAACATCAGAACTGTATCAAATGTAATAAGCAGTCCTGTTTCTAATACCATAGCCTTGTATCGATCCATAATAACACTTGACAACGACAAGATCAGCTAAAAACAGGTTCATACATGGGGCCACAGAATTCATATGATGCATTGTATAGGACATATTAAATCAAATTTTTATTAATAATAGATTTCCAATCCTCACACGACATCGATTAAATTTTGGTTATCTATTTTAACAGTTTTATCAATGCACAATATTTTTCATATTTAAATGAATACATTTTGATTTGCTTTCAGTAAACTCAGGAGATGGGATTGATTACAGCCAACAGAAGCGGGAAAATATTGGTGACTTGATTCAGGAAACTTTGGAAGCATTTGAAAGGCATGGAGGAGAGGATGCGTTCATCAACATAAAGTACATGGTTCCAACATACGAATCATGCATGCTCAACTAATTGCTGTAGAAATTCCTGTACAGACTTGTGAATGAGTTGCAGCACCTGAACCTGTTTCCTAAACTGTTTTCTGTGATGCATATGGCCAAATGTGAAAATATGTCGTCATCCCCTTGTTCTATAGAAGATCTACGTCATAAAATTGTATATTTTTAGTGTTATTTTTGTACAGTAGACATTCCATTTCACTTGCAAGGACATTTTTCTTTAAAAAAAAATTCTATCTTATATATTTATACTTATAAAAAATCTTATATTTATTGTTCAACCATAACATTGCAAGTAATCTTTTGGATAAAAGCCAAGCATTATATACTTGTTTGCTAACCTTCGTCAATACGCATTCAGCCCAAGCACAGTAAACTTTGGACAGCAAACTAGTTGTAGTGTTTTTGGTTTGTACCTCAGTACGTTCAAATTTTTTTTATAATAAGCAAACATGTCTGTTTACCACATGTGTTGTGAGTTTAAAATTTACTTAACCCATAGATATGTGCACTAAACTTTTAATATCAAAGGATCATTTTAATTTTTTTGCTTTTTCTTTAGTTTTTTTTAACCATATACATCAGAAATTAAAATAAATTCTGTGTAGTATTGTCATATTTTGCATTAGAGGTGTATAAACTGTTTGACTGTGATAAGATTTTAGTAAAATAATGTGGCCATTACTATGTTTAGTATTTGAGCATACATGTTTTGTACAGTTACAGTATTATTTTTGTGAAATATTTTAAAGACATTCCCTTGGTTTTATTCTGTAACATGCAGATTGGAAATATTCCATATCTGACATATTATATTCTTCCATTGTTGTAAATACATGTACTTCAAATGCAGCAATTACCATATTCGACGTAATAAGCACCCTGCTCCAATAAGTGCGCCCTAAGCGTTATAGACATTTTAAAAATGAAACCCAATTAGCGCTCCCACAAAATGTCAATGCAGACAATGATGTATAGTTCAAAATAGGTTGCAAAACGATCAGAAAATTAATAACAATAAGTGCCCCTTTTCAAATTTTTAAAGCGCACTGGGGGCTTATTACGTCAAATATGGTATGTAATTTTATTTATTTTATTAAGTACAATGTAGTACCATTTTTAGAATGTTTTCTTGTAAATAAAACTAATAAAGAAAAGCCAAAATATGTTTGTAGTATAAAAATAGACAAATACATTTTGAAAAAAGGGTTCTTGAAAATTCTTAAGGTTTAGGTTTTGGAATTTAAAAATAAATTAATGTTTTAAGGTTACAAATAATTACACTAATATAATATTTAAAAAATTGATACAAACACTGTCAATATTAAATTGACATGTATATCCCAATAAATTATTTAATTCATTTTGTTGGTTTTTCTTTGTATGCCTTTACTGCAGGGTTGGATTCTCTGTCAATATATCCATGGACTGTTTTGATATTTTGCTGGACATTCTTTTTATACAATGTTCTATCTTGATCAAGTTAACGTCAAGAATAATTTACTTTGTGGAACCCAAGATGTTTTGTCATTTAGTATATCTTGTCATGTGAATTTTGTTTACAAAATTATTATAACAGAGAAATTGTATAATTTAATAAACACAAACATGTACATTAGGCCTTCGGACGTTATTCCTACAATTATAAATATTATTTACATACCGAAGTAATGTTATTCACTGAAAATATTATATCCTAGTTGGAAGTAATACATCACAAACTGTAGTTTGACCTCATGGAATGTTGACATGGATGTTTTCAGGATTCTTAGTTAATGGTTATTTTGACTGTACCACTTTTCTTTTGTTAAAAATAAAATTAATTTGTGCTCAATAAAAAGATAATTATTACCTTTGTTGTACGATGCTGTTATTTCTAAAATGAGATGAAACTCGAAAAGAACATTGAAATTGATATTGGATACGGGTAGTATATTTAAAGTTTGTTACTTGTGAAATTAATTAGTTATTTCACTTGGGACGTAAGCATGATAAAAGATGTAATCTAGTTTAATGTCTTAAAAATATTTTGATTTTAAATCAAAACAACTAACAATTGCAGTGAAAACTGGACTCTAAAATGTGTTTAAGTCATGTTTTTGATAAAACTGACTTATAGTTATACTATTAGTTAACATATTGTGTCAAGTCCCAATTTATAAGAACTACGGTACACTGAAAATTATTTTGAAAGCAACTGATGACACAAAATGGATTGTGAATCATTGTTTGCTAGCCTGGACTGGACTGGACAAAAATTTAACGTGCTTACATCACAAACAAGTGTTCAAGCACTGTTTGCTAGCCATAACCAGGGACCATTTATAAAGGTGATTTAATGTCATGTGTTAGATATTACACTTGCAAAACTTAAAACATGCTTTATTGTTAAAACCAGTCGTAAATGTGATCCTAAATATCCTGGTAATGTAAGCACATAAAAATTATTCCCTGTGTTGTAAGACAGTGATTCTGGGCTCCCCATCCCTGACATTGTCATTAATCTGGGATTAAAACAAAAACAACAAAATCTTCCTTGAACCCTGCCTTATATTGGTAATTAAGTAAGGTAAAAGTAAAGTTTGTTTTCTTTAACGATGCCACTAGAACACATTGAGTTTTATCTTATCAGTGGCTATTGGGACATCATACATCATCTTCAAAAATCAAGGCTAATACGACATTCGTACCACACCTTGAAGTTTTTAGGTCACTCCTTGGGACACGAACTGATTAAATTTCATTGGATGCGATGAGATCTCATTGGGTGAATCGTGTCGCTTTTTATCTATTCGAATAGAAATTTAAAATTTTGCAAATACGGTTGCACTGCACCAAATAAAATATTTCTGTTTCAAAGTTTGAGGAGCTTTGACAAAATCATAACG
>JAUTWP010223532.1:0-15183 GCA_033042655.1 Cyathermia naticoides | reverse complement strand
TTAATATCTGTCCTGGACAGACAGCTCAGGAAGCTGAGTTGTGTGCCCATGACAGCGTGCTTGAACCTTAATTGGATATAAGCACGAAAATAAATATAACTAACGAACTAACTAGCTATGTTTCGCGCTCCTCACGTTGCGAAAACGATTTGCTTGTCATTTTTCGCGGGAGCTTGAAATTGGACAGAGTAACCACTCCAATATTTATTTTGTAGTTAATACAGCGATGCGTGTCTCTGCTGATGACGCTGTTTACAAAGACAGTTTTACGAGTGATAATGAAGTTTAGCGGGTCTTCAAACACACATACATCATGACCGACCCCTGCACGGACGCTTTTCTTCTGTCCATTACACGTGCTCACCTGTAGCAAAGCGATTCACAGATCACACCACAAACACGTGTTGATGTTGAGTGCAAACAGAGTGTGCTACTGTGTGCTACTGTGTGCTATCTGCTCATACCATGTCATACACAGATTATTGGCGACCAGACAATACCATTGACTTTGATGTTAACAATCATAACATTGACTTTCATACGATTGACTTTCATGCAATTGAATTTTATTAACACCCACACCATTGACTTTCATGTCAGTAATCATACCATTGACTTTCATGCGAACAATCATAACATTGACTTTCATACCATTGACTTTTATTAACACTCATACAATTAACTTTGATGTTAAATTCATACCATTGACTTTCATACCATTGATTTTTATTAACACTCATATTATTGACTTCAATGTCATGTCTGTGTGTTTGTGTGTTTATATTCATTGGGAAGTAAATCGTATTTATTATATCATTATGGCTTAAATAAATACTATTGCCAATAAACCAATTCAGCCATTACTACAACTTACTACGATAATGACAACGACAATAACCATTACCTCTAATACCAAATCTAATACTGCTGTTCCTAATATTACTATATGTACACAGGCGTACTACTATTGCTACTACTACTATACTACCACTACTATTACTACACGAACTACTAGTACTATTACTATTACTACTACTACTAGTGCTACTACTACTACTACTGCTACTACTACTACTACTACTACTAACACTACATTCCCGTCATCAGTAGGGTTTCCGACACTGTCGGACATCGTACCCAGGAAGGGCGTGCTTTAACATTTGTTTAGTGAAGTAAGCACGTTAAAAAAAATTCCAGCAGTACTACTACTTCTACTACTAGTATTACTGCTGCTGATGATGATGTTGCTGCTACTATTACTGAAATTACACTTTTGAAAAAAGTCAAATTTAACACCAATTTTCATTTTCCTTGCTGCTCCGTTTAAATTCTATTAAATATTTATTTTTCATATTATTTATTTGAACACACCGCTATGTAGTTGTCGATATCTTATAAATTATTATTAATCAAGATTATTATTATTATGTATTTATTATTATTTATTTACGAGAGGCCATTCGACATTAGAAAAATATTCTTATAATTTAAATTGTTTTCATTCAATGGTATATCGATAAATTATGTTCATTATAAAAAAAAATCAATTTTACATTAGGAATATACAATCATTATTATATGTTTATATTTGTCTGTATATATATAATATCTTAGGAAACTTTTCTTTGAGGAAAAGAATCTGTTTTAAAATTACATTTTAGTATTCAGCTATTATGAAATACAACATTTTGATTTTAATAATAATAATAATTATCATTTGTTAAAAGTGTATATGTTGCTACATAATAAAATAAATAATAATAAATTAAAATAACACACTATTTGAATATCATGTGAAAATGAAACAGGTTGTATTGAATTAAATTGTGTTTTCTGTTTAATTTTAACTTGCATAAAATTAACACGACACTCGGGAATTAACTTCTATTACTTTGGTATTTATTTTATACTTTATTAAGACAGGTGTAAGTGTGTATGTGTGTGTTTGTGTGTATGTGTAGGTCATATGTGTGTGTGCGCGCGCGTGTTTATGAATGTGTGTGTGTGTGTGTGTGTATGTGTGTATATATGTGTGTGTATGTATGTATGTGTGTGTGTGTGTTTTAATTTCAGTGTATGAACACTGAAAGTTTACAGAAGTTTTATATACATATGTACTTTAATTTGTATGTTATTGAAACTGAGAAAGTTTTAAACAAATATCATATTTTATTTTATTCTAAAAGCGATGTTTCACGTCATATACAATGTGAACCGTTTTATTCCGGTTATATTATTTTTATATATCCTACACAATATTTTATTTCTGTTTTCTAAAGAAACGTCGTGCACTTTCAAAACAATAATTTTAACTTTAAACTTGTTTATTTTCTTTTAATAGTTTATACTGTTTGAAATATTTCTGAATTTCCGGCGAATGTAACAGATACATACACGTTTACAAACTAATCATGTATATTTGTCTATCTTCTCAACAAATAATGACATTCTCCATGTTGTCACATCAACAGAGCTTTCTTTGTAAAAGTATCCTTCTTTATTTCCCCTCTTATGTTCTGTTTAATGAAAACTTTAGAAAAAAACACGAGGTTCTTATTTAATTTTTTGGCGGTCTTCGAAGCGGTATGGTCGTTGTATTGCTGGGCTAATTGCCACTAATAAAACAGTGTGTTTTCTCAACAAACACGAACCCGTGTTAACGTCGAAACCGAAGACAAGATTTCTCCTGGAAACCCAAACCAACTGTGGTGCTGAAATGGTTCGCAGCGCCAGTGGGAAAATTACCCAATTTACGGTTTGTTCTTGCCCAGCGCCTAATGAAGCAAACATGGCAGCCGTGAATGAAAGTAGTGCTGTTTTACTCGTCACAGTTTTCACTTCTTCTCCCCCGCAGAAAGCGAGGAGTTAACCAAAGATTACTAGAAAAATTTGTGTTTTTAAACTCGCGATTAATCACTCTTGTGGCGTTGGCTAATTGCGCGATAAAGAAATAGTCCTGAAGAGATGACCACTTATCTCGAATGAAAGTCATATAACCAGAAAAATAAATATCAGATATTACTACTTGTCAAATGAAAGTCATCTACTAGCCTATATACAAGAATATTACATCTATCAGACAACAATACTTCTCATATGAAAGACATCTACTATATACAATAAAAATAAATATATCAGACATCGCTACTTGTCTCAAATGAAAGTGATATACTAAATACAAGAAAATTACATTTATCAGACATTACTACATGTACTTGTCTCACATAAAAGTAATCGACTATATTTTTCTGTCCTGGACGAGGTGGATGGATAAAACCATAAACTGCACCGAGAGTGGCGTCTGCTATAACAGCCTGGCTCTGAATGTAGATGTTAAACTACGTGTCCTGTCCTATCTACTATATACAATAAAATTATATCTATCAGAAACACTGGAAATATTCAGTTCGGTAATATATCGCTGTATATATTTGAACATTGTTATATATTATATGTACTGCATACTGAATTGTAAATATACTGCCGTATATCTATAATATAATAATAGGAGATATGTCAAACAATTCAATTCTTATCCCTTTGCATTATGTAAAAAAAGAAAAATGAATAAGTATGCGTTAAATCTGTCCAATATATAAAATATTAAAACATATACATGTATTAATAAATGAATGCAACCACTTTTACTATTAGTCCAAATATTTGTTTATGTGCATTCATTTGCGGATGTAAATCTGCAACGTTAATTAAATTATGATATTTATATACATGCACATGTATACAAATTAATATTCCTATATTTAAACAGAGGCTACCTCCATAATACTCAAAATATTTGTAAAACATAACCCATTTTGCCTTTTATGTTCGGCAGCAAACTATTTATTATCACTAGCCGTTGCCAATGTTATGTCCATAAAATTATGGGGGAGGGGGGTATATTATATATTGCAGATAAATATTGATTGTGAAAAAAAACAAAAAAACAATAGTCATTTTCTTCGCAACATTGGTGTCTACCATAACGCATTTAAACTGAATACACATTCAATATTTTATATATTTTAAAATGTTTTAATGTTGATATTGTCAGTATAATTCGATATGAATAGAGAAGTTAAAATAGTTACAGCATTTATCCTCGACTTTGGTTGGAAAGAATAAGCACAGAACTAACAGCATTACGTGAATATAAGAAGACGCGTTATTAGCAATAAACTGTCAGGTTGTTAGCCAAGAATGGTGTAATTTGAAGTGCATCTTTCGTGGGAACGTTCAGTTTTTCAACTCGTTGTATTCGCTCAATACAAATCAATTTACACAATCTAATATACCCAGCGAGTGTGTGGAATATAGACACAGCTCGCCTTCTACAAACTGACACATTCTGTAAATTTATTATCCGAACATTTCGGTTCTTCCACTGCTTTTTATATTTATTTCTTTTATATTGTAATTATTATATTTAAATGCATTTTGTCTATATATATTAGCTAGCCAACTTGTATATATTTTATATTGCTTGCTATAAGTGGGAGATTCAGATCTCGATAGTGCGTCGAATATAGACAATACAGCTAGCGTTCAATAAACGGCTACATTCATACTAATTTTTAAATATTCCTTCACCCATCAGAACACAGATCGTGTTCTACAAACTTCTATATATTCAGACTAAATTTGTTTAATGTTTCTTTACCCACCAGAAATCAGAGAGAGAGAGAGTGAGTCAAGTATGAACAACATAGCTAGCGTTCTACAAATTTCTCTATTCAGACTAATTTTAAATATTTACCCACAAACTTCTAAATATTCAGATTAATTTTTATATATTTTTCTACCCACCAGAAACCCTAGAGTGAGTGAGTCGAGTATGAACTGCTACATTCAGGTTGATTTTTAAATATCTCTTAACCCATCAGAACACAGCTCATCTTTCAAAGGAAAACATACAACTCCTATTTAGCGTCCCGCCAATAAACAAGATGGTTTGTATGGTTTAAGAAGTTAATACAATTATAAACACTGACTTTGAGATTTATTGTATGTTTTTAGTATTTAGCGTTTATTAAAGAAGATAAACATGTTGGTATGTTCTAATAGCTTAATATAAACATTGAATTTCAGATTTAATGTATTTAGCATTTAATGTTTATTATAGAAAATAGACCAAAATAAACAAGATTTGTAAGTTCTAAGAGTTTAATGTAAACATTTCATTTTGGATTTAATTTATTTAGTATTTGTTAGCAAATATTACAAATTATTTAAAATAATGAAAGTGATCAAAACTATTTCATCTGGCTTTAATAACTAAATTAAAACTTTTGACGCATTATTTAATAATTACAATGAAGATACAACCCATATTGAATGAAATTAATAACACTAGTACTAATGAACTACGGGTAAACAGACATTTCAGTCTGCATTACAAATTTACAATTCTACATTTAAACTATTACAATTTTGGAAATAAACGATAAACCTGAGTTTTCCGAGTTTTAATCTATTTTACAAACTAAAGCTAAAACGTTTCATTTTAGACCACCTGTTGTAAACTTAGTGAAGTTGTATTTCATATTTTTACACTGGCGCAGTTTATCTACAACTCTGGTCTGTAGCGATACAGTTGAGCATCATTCTGACTATATTCAATAACCAAAACAGAAAAATAAACATCTTAATGATAATCCATTCTTTTGTTTAGTTGAAGAAATGTTGTTCAACTTTTACACACACAAACTGCTTTTGAAATCTAATAGTATTTCAGTTTGAAAAAAACATGCTGGTCAAATAATTTTTCTAATAATATTCCATCCAGGTGTCCACAATTGATTCATCAAAAGCTGTGGTATGCGTTATCCTGTCTATAAAAATGCATATAAATCTGCTGGAGAATAAATGAATGAAAGTTAGTTCTGAACGCAGAAGTTAACCAAATCCACCATGACTTGAAAAATGAACGAACATTGCTAACTAGACTCAAAGAGAAGAGTATTCAACGTAACAACAACTTCAGCATTGCTAACTAGACTCAAAGTGAAGAGTATCCAACGTAACGACAACTTCAGCAACGTCTGCTAACTAGACTCCAAGAGAAGAGTATCCAACGTAACGACAACTTCAGCAACGTCTATATTTTACAACTACTCTCTAATCTGCAACGTCTTGCTGAACGGGGACGACGTTTTGGTGTTGGACACACTACGCTTAAAAAGGGATGGGTGTTTATCCGCTAGATTAGAACCAGCATGGCAGACAGTAAGTTTGTGTTTTGTCGACCCAGTGGTCCGGCAAACCTCCGTTCAGCCTTGGCCATGCGGGACACGCAAGCTTCAATGATGTTCATATCGTTTCATCATTCTCTTTCTCTATAGTGTTCTCTTCCTTCTAGTGTTATCTTCCCTCTAGTGGTATCTTCCCTCTAATATACTCTTCCCTCTAGTATTATCTTCCCTCTAGTTACCTTCATTGCTAGATCCAGAGCGACGTGTTTGATCTATCATTGCCCATGTGACATTTTAAATGATGGCCACAATGACACCATCAACAACAAGACGATTATTCTCTCTACATACACACTTTTACATTTCCTGTGATGTGAAACCCGCGTTCTGACGCTGACATAGTAGCCGTGTTTAGAGAAAATATGGAGCAGAAGCGCAGAGAAATTGACGTGAACTGACCCGTTCTTAAATGATTAATCTGTGACTATTGACGATCGATAGCCCGGCACTTGAACGAGTCGGCGTCCAGAGCCTATGGGCAGTGCAACACTCAATAAGACGTTCTGCGAGACGTCGTCACACACAGAGCAAGACATGACTTAAAATTTACCTATTTCTACAAATCGTTTTACTTTTATAATTTACCTGATTTTGGTGAATGAACATCCGGTGAAGTAACCGCACTTAGGGAGCCGTGGCTGGCGTTGGAGAGCGAAACGTCGGCGGCCCCGGTAGACGGGGTGCTATCCGAAAGGTGGTGCATCGTCATGGCAGAACTGGGGCCACTTCCACACCCAACAACTAGTTCGTCCAAACACAACGAATCATTTAAAGTGTCCATCTATCCTGCGAAACTGTTCACTGACCGCTAACTGACCGGTGGTCAAGTGAATTTGCTCTTCTGTGTAGACAACACCGCCAGAATGTTTGGTCCGAACACGGTAGGTAAAATTGACAAGTGTACGATGAAGGGGAGGTGCCTTCCTTTCATAGATAACCGTCACTAGTCGACGTACAAGTAATCCTAGCGTGCCTCATAAGCACCGTTAAACTTCGGTAGCGCTTGGCTTGGCTTCTCGTGACAAACTGACCCAACGACAGCTCGGCAAAACTGTTACCCCTTTGCCAGAGACTTGTAAATACTCATCTGCATAGAAGGGAAACCCTTTTACTTGTTACTGTATTTGTAGAAGGCTTAAAAACCTATCGACGCACATCAATCAAGCCCCGAACGGGAGGTTAGCGCGAGCCGGACTATTTGAGCATGCCTGGACTGTGACGTCACAAGCAAACGGTAGTATATACAAAGTTCCCAGGCTGCTCTGCGAGAGGCGGAGCGATAGGCGGAGCTAGACGCTGTCAATTAAGGAAGGTAAAAATTTGCATGGCAGATAGGCTCGCGCTGATCTGGATAATTAAATGAAGAATTGCAAGGTTTTCACTGGGAAAACAATGTATTCGTTTAACAAGAGGTCTCTGTATGAATCGCTTCTACGCAAACATATAAATCCGAAAATTCTTCAGCTTTGCGCTGGTGAGAAATACCATTGGATCAAACATGGAATTAAACAAAATCTTCTAATGAATACAGTGAGCTTTTAAATAATAATAAATAAATACAACTTTAACGCGTTAGATTTAAATATAATAATGATAATGATGATGATAATAACAATTGTAATATTATTATTATTATTATTATTAATAATAATAATAATAATAATAATAATAGTAATAATAATAATAATAATAATAACAATAGTAATAGTAATAGTAATAGTAATAGTAATAGTAATAGTAATAGTAATAGTAATAATAATAATAATAATAATAATAACAATCAATTTTGTGCTTATTCTATTATGTGTTTATTGCTATATTTATTTATTACGTTTAATGCAAATACATTTGGTCTTGAATCTAAACTACGGCATTCAATTCTTTCACGTACATTTGCTTTTGTTTTATACAACCCAATTTTATAATAATTTTTCCTTCAGCCAAACTCATTTTTGTTTTGTAGTTGTGTTCTTGGCCACGATACAGTAAATTTATTTTTATCAAACAGTTCAAAATCCGCAACTGCCAGAATTCTACGCAAAAATGTTTACGTTAAATGAATATCTATTTTTTACTAACACTGTGGTACTGGATTAATATCTAATTGAATTATTATAATGAACGTAACTGTGTACAAAATTTGTTCTTCGCTTCAATAAAGAATTTTAAAACAAATTATATTGAATATAATATTAACATATCTAAAACAAATAGAGGCGCAAAGTAAGATATTGTTCTTGAAAAAAAAAATATTTTGCTATCTTAAGCGTAAGAAAATGTTCTTGAAAAATAATAAAATTATAAAATTTCTAAACTAAACCATACAACAATAAAGACTTCCATTATATATTAATTATTTTAAAAACCCATACAACGAACTATTAATCATTTTTAAAAACCCATAAATATTTTTTTAATTGGTAGAAAAGAAAACCTTATTTTCATTATTTATTTCTTACAATTCTGATATAAAATTAAATGACTAAATATTATATTAAAACATTTATCGCACTAAATTATTAACACAACCGCGTTTTTCTCTACGGCCAAGGGGAGGTAATTCTAATAGGAATGCTAGCAGACGACAAACCGCGCGTGAAAGTGTGTTCGTACTTTCCATTTCTTTGTTCAGCTCTCTGAAACATTGTCGCAGTGCAGATTGCTGGTACATTAAGTTTTCTATAACTGAAACAATGACGAATAAACAGAACATTTTAACAAATGAACGCCGAAACATTTTTCTTAAGGGGGCCATTTCCTCGGAACAATAACGGAGTCGCATGCGCCGTGTTAATTGCACTTGGGGTTCTAGGTACCCTGGAGGGGAGTTGCCGCTGTCTTTAGACGCTGGTATCTACATCAGCAACTTACACCACTGCGTGTAACATGGCAAACAAGACAGGTAGTTTGCACGATAGCGATATATCACAACATTTGACGCTTTACAAACCTCAATAGCCTTTTTCAACGTTGATTGCAAGTAAGTGGATTACACAAAAGACCGCTTAGACAAGATAATTAAAATACCCTGCATCGTATACGTGATTCTGTTAGCTCGCAGCTCTTTGTCATACTCTTTAGGTGATAACATGTTCAGCTTCATATCCAAATACTTATTAGCAGATAGGAGAAGATTGCGGGGAGAGTAGGGGAGGTGGGAGTTTTTGTTTTTTTCTGTTGCGTTGTAAATTTTAAATAATTTGAGTTTAGTTAGTACATTGCTTATAGATAAACTATTTTTATTGAAAATGTTAACTATTTACAAACACACACACACACACACACACACACACACACACACATACGCACGCGCTCACACCCATATATATATTAACACACACAAACACACACACACAGATACATATACATACACATGTACATGTACAAACATACACACACACACATACATACACACATAGCCTATACATTATATACTCTAACACACACACACAAAATTATATGCACACGCATACACACACAAACACATACACACACATATACACACACATACACAAACATACACACACATACACAAACACACATACACACATGTATGTAAATACTTTGTGTTTGAATGTTTTTGTTGATTCGGACAATAGTAAAACCGGCATATGCTGTACCAATTTTAAATAATAAAATAACAAAAACAAATTGAATAAAATTATTAGAATAATACATTTCCTAGGTAGGGCATGCCACTGACAATGACTTACAATGACATTGGCACTGACAGTGACTGACAATGCCAGTGATAATGCCAATACCAGTGACAATGATTTTATTCTCATTAATTGTGGAGTTGCAGTGATTAGAAGCATAACATACACATTTTTACGAATACAATCTGTATATGCGTTTTAAATTTAATTAATTGACAGGGCATTTGAGATTTGTGTTGCTATGGAAAAAATGTTAAATGTTTTAATAGTATTAGTAGAGCTTCAACAAAAAAATCTCTAGAAATATTATTTTATTTACCCTTTGTTTCTCTCTTTTATCTTGCTTTTTTAATATTTGACTATTGTATTAGGGTTCAAGTCATAATAAATTTGAACATGATAAACATCTAATAACGAAAACAGAATGCTTGTTATTTATGTATGTATTTATTTATTGGCACGCTCCAAATTCACTATATTTTATTAATCTGTATCGTCTAAATGTCCATTTCATTTCACCATCTATTTCATCATGTTTTATTTATCTATTTTCTATATTTAATGAATTCATGTCCTGAATACATTCCGTGTATATCATTAATTTATCTGTGACGTTATCTAGTATTTATATTCATTTGTATTCTATATAATATTATTATAGTATGCATGTACTATTTTTTAATTCAAATTTACTTTGTGCACATCCAAAATAATATATAAATAATAGTTTTAATTTTCGCCATATAAAGATAAAAGAAGAAACGGTCAATTTGAAATTAAATAATATTGATTGTTTTACAAAATAACCTCAATTAGTAACCTATGACATTTTATGTATTAGCATTCTAACAAGCTAACACATTAAACTATATTTACATAGCAACATTAATAAAACATTCGTTGCTATAGTAACAAACATGATGCCATTTTAATAAATATAACATTACTTATTTATGATTTAATTAAATTAAACAATCTTGCTAAGATGAGCCAAACATGACGCTATTTTGAGAACTATGGTGCTATTAACACACAATTTTATTATATTTATTAAGATTTGTTTAAGAATATGTTGCTCATTTAGAAATATAAAAAGATTATTAACAAACTTTATCATTGTGATATTTCTGAGAAAAAATAATCGATTTTGCTGTTTCCTACGAACAGAATTAAATGCATTGAGCTTTTGATCTTCAAAAGAATATTGTTATTTCTCTCTCGACGTTTGGTAGGCGGTGGAATTGTAAAATGGCTAAATGGGAAATGCATTCTGAGTTTGCAATAACGTATTCAAGGGCATTGCGTTAACGGCGGTTTTCCAACATAGGAGAGTTTCGCCACTACTCGAGCCATCTGGCGGGCATAAATAAAAGTCCCGTTACTGCGTTGTCTTATGGGTGAAATATAACCGAATTTCGAGTGCCTCTCTTGCGGTTCCCCGTACTCCTCTGACAGAGGTCTTTTTCTGAACCGATCAAGGAAAATTGAAAAGTTTTTAATGTGGCGCGATGAAACCTGGGGACTTAACCTTGTCTCGGATTGCATAGACCAGCGACGAGTGAGGAGTCATAATGAAACCTGGACCAGGCAAATCGGGATTAGCACTGCAAGTAACTTTGGGAATAACTTTGAAAAATGATTCCAATATCAAATAAGGCAGTGTCGGCATAGTCGCTTTGGACATAACCTCAGCATACGTATGCATTTACAAAATCATTACAATGCGTAAAACTCTGATAATGGGGCTGTCCATATCCCTAGACTGACAGTACCCAGGGCTCCAGGGACCTCACGTTCGCTTCAGTGTTTGAGAAAGAAATTTTGAAGGCCTAATCCACGTCAAATGAAAAACTACTAAATTGCGACCGTGTGTTGGCAGGCCTGAAGCGGCCGTGATTCATTAAAACGAGACAAACATTTCTATTACGTTTTGACAAGCCTTGAAGAAAACGAACGACACATTGGGGAGAAGGGATATATCTGGTCGAAGCAATGTTTGTAGAAATGCAGAAGGGATAAAAGGGAAATGGAAATTTACGGCTGCGTGTCAGAAGAAGAATATTCGTGAGGTTCAGGGTGATAAAAGACTAGGAAAGATTTACACAATCAGGTTTATAAACCTTCAGTCTTTTGTTTGTTTTCAGAAGAGGATCATCTTTCTGAAATCTGTTAATTCATCACAAAACAAACTATTATAACTGTCGTTCTGTTTTAATTTTGTTTGACAAATTTCCAAAACTGTTATGATTTGATCAGTGGTTTAATAATCCGCATAACTAGAAAAACAAATCCAATTACAACATCAACACAACATGTTTAAGACTTAGAATCCACCAGTTTAAATGTTTTAGAGAATACACTATCAGTTTTTAGTAAAAATCCAAAACAAAATTCCATGCATTGGGTAAAAATAAAACTCAGTAAGCTAAATATTTAACAAAATTCCATGTATTGAGTAAAAACGAAACACTAAATATTTAACAAAAATGTGTATTGAATAAAAACAAAAAATCACAAACATTGTATAATAAATAAACTGTATAAACTGACGAATATTAAGTAATGTTTATGTTATTATGTAGTTGTTAAGAATTTGTAACATATTTGATAATAAACTTGTTACTAATTATTCGGCGTTACAATGTCGAATAACGAGCGAAGAATAAATAACCAAAACTTACATTGATATCATTTTAAACCGTTTACTCTAATGAGTTTCATTTACATGTTAGTGTTTTATATTAATACTAAGTAGTGTTTGTGTTATAGTTATGTGTTAAGAATGTCTTACTTATTAGTTAATCAATTATTCGGCGTCTTAAGTTGAGTGATTGACTAAAAATAAAATAATGACCAAAACTTACATTGATCACATTTTAAACCGTTTACTCAAAGAGTTTTATTTACATTTTAATATTTTGTAAACATCAATATTTACAGTTACAACAGTGAAGTTAATATGTATTTAAATCTCTCAGCTAAGTAACTAGTAACTCAATTTAATCGCTATTTAACGCATGCGTACAGAAAGCCTTAAATCGCGACAACCCGCGAAATAAGACGCGCGTTTTCGTAGACTGGTAAAATAGTAGCTCTAGACATATTGCGCTGGCTACTGTCGAGTAAACAAACTGAGTCGTTTAGGAAAGCATTAATAGTTAATAATACAAAACTTAATGCGCGATATTCAGGTGTAAAATTTTATGTTTTATAATATAATTTTATTCAGCGTTCTAGTGTTTTTTTCAAATAATTACTGAATTATATATTATTTTACAGTCTTGAATGATACACAATAGCGAAATTTTCAGTTTTTCTGTAGTGTTATTAAATAACAAATTCATTCATTGGTTAATAAAAATTAATGTTACTGATGAATATGACAAATATAAACTGATGGACTATATCTCAGTAATTTGTTTACCACTATTTGTGTAACCTTCTTTAAATAAAGATTATTATTATTATTATTATACATTGTACGAACACACGTTTATAAAAGTGTTTTACTTTTGTTTTGTCCTAACCGCTAATTGAAGATGGTGGTAATAATAATATTATTATTGTTGTATTATGCTCTTGTTTGTTATGAAAACCAGTAGTAATATAAACAAATGGAACGTAATTTGTGAATTATAAGCTGTATTTTAAGCAAATGGTGTTGTGTATTGCTAACATGAATAATGATGAATTTATGATAGTCATGATATTAAATATTAAACTAAACAATTGATATACATGTATGTATATTTATTCTTATGACACAGACTATTGTTGAAATGGTATACCATTAAGGCAAATGAAATGCAAAACAGCAAAACAGTGATTTATTTGTTTTTAACAATTATCAAATTGTATTAATATTTTAGTTAATTAAACGACCTTTAAAAAGTACTTATGTTTATATATTCATATTTTTCTGAAGGTAAATTATTGACAAAACACTATCATAGAATAACTTAAAATAGTAATATAAAGTAGAATAAAAATAATAATAAAATCCCGCTCTTGAAATAAACGACCGTAGCAGATGCAAATATATATATTATATTCAACGTGCTGCTAACAAATACATTATTGTTTAATGTACAAAATATTATACGAAGACATCCATGAATGTGTTTTTAAAACATTAAAACGATAATAACAATTAATGTTAACAATCCTCAAAACAAAAGAAGAACATTTATTTCAAAGTTTTAATCATTTTGAAAATAGCTAAAAATATTAAATGTTTTAAATTTTTTAAACGTATATAAAACAATTATGTCGTTACATGCATTTTTTGTGTGAACTTTTTCAAATGTAAATTAGATACCACACACAGGCGAGTTCATCATCATTGCCTTAGAATTCAGCCAAACCAAAACAAAACAAAAAAGAATCACAAAAAATAGATACATTGTATATGTAACAAACATGTTTATAATTAAAAACAGAGAAAAAAAGACTAAAATAGAAAAAGAAAAGACAAAAGAAGATAAATAATTCCAAACTGTCTTGATAAACCCAAAAAGTAATACATTTATTTCTGTGTCAAAGTTTAAGTTCTAAAGCTCTTATTCAAGGTTCGTCACTCAAAAACACATACTCACATACATTTTGTTACTTTTACTGGTATACAATGCTAAATGAAGTAATAACACAACTAGAAAAGAGCGTCATGCTCCGAGACAACAGATCTACCCGAGGTGAAGTAAAAGTATTTGTAACAATGTTAGCATTGTCATCCATCCCCTTTGTAACGCCGAGATCGTGTTACCGTACACATTGACAACATTCACACCGGCCACGACAGCGTCGCAAAACCGCAACGGTGTCATCATCGCGTTTCTCTAATTGCTATTAACTCGTCCAGCGACGACCACGCATTTCTGTGACTGATGTTGCCTACAACCACTACTGGCGCGGGATCTAGCTCAGTCGGTAGCGTGTCCACATTTGAAGTGGTTGGATTGATCCTTCTCAGTGGACCCAGCTATAGTTTGAGCTATATTCCGTTCCAAACAGTGTTCCACAACTGGTTCACCAAAGACCGTGGTATGTACTGTCCTGTCTATGGGAAAGTGCATATAAAAAATCACTTGCTGTTTATCGTAAAGAATAGCCTATGTGGCGGAGCGGATTTCCTCTAAAAGAAATATGTCAAAATTACCATATGTATGACGTCCAATAGCCGATGATAAGATAACAATGAATGTGCTCCAGTGACATCGTTAAATAAAACAAACTTTTTAACGCCGATATCGTGTTACCGTACACATTGACAACAT
>JAUTWP010223421.1:0-15184 GCA_033042655.1 Cyathermia naticoides | reverse complement strand
AATCAAAACCATTTAACAGTACCTTAGCAACAGAGCAAAAACTTTAAACCTCATTTTCTCAAAAGTAGGAAAAATGCGCAGCTGGTTTTTGCATAAACCCCACGAAATGTTACCAGTGTTAAAAATAATTTGTAAAATCCCTCAACAGAAACAACATAGAACCACACTAGTATTGCACCAAACACCTTGTAAGATGCTTAGCCTTGCTTAAATTTGTGTTTAACTACATTCTAGGGAGGGTCCAGAAAAATATGGTGGAATGGAATGTATGCTTCTACAGATCTCACCAGTTTACAGAGTAATACAATGTATGTATCATCTCATATTGTAAATTAATGTGTTTAACCTGATTTTGTGGATTTATCCAGAGTGGGTTCAGATGAACTCCATGCCGAAGCCCCCCCCCCTCCCCACCCACCCCCTTTGATTACAACAATGGAAGTTTTATCGAAGTGATGTCACTTGGTACAAAATATTTGTAGTAAATTAAACTTATATTGAAATGTTTTGTTCTTTTAAATAAGTTATTTAAGATATTTTATCAGTGGCATATCTAGGATTTGATGTGGTGCTTAGTACCATGTCCCATACTTTATCCGTGTCAAGGTGTCCCTACCCCTTATCCTGAACACTCATTCCAGGTCATGTTGTTTAACGTTTACATTCAGAGCGAGGCTGTTGTAGCAGACACCTCTCCTAGGTGCCATTTATGGTTCAAGTAATCCACTGAATCGGTGGCTCATACCGGAACTGGAAATTATTTTAACATGCTTACATCACTAAATAAGTGTTCAAACATGCCCCTCCTGGACACAATGTCTGACAATGTCGGAAACCCTATCCTGGACGGGAACGGTTCGTACCTATATCTGCACCTTTTTATACTTGATTTTTTTTTGTTATATGTAAATTTCAATTTTTCTTTTGAAATAATTAAATATGATGGTGCTGTGAATGTAGTTATTTATTAATTGTTGTTTGTGTTGTACAGCCGGTGAAGACATGTTGATGTGGAATGAACACACGCGAGGCCTGCCACTTGGTATACAGGTGGGGAAGACTGGGTCTGCTGTTGTTCTGTCAATACCACATGAGTTTGATGCAGTCTCTCACTATGGCGTGCAGTGTCAGCTACATAGAGTTGAGGTAGGCTCATTTTATCTCAGAAATTTTGTCATTATTTTTGTATTCGTGCAAGAATGAACAAAGATACTGCACACTTTTTATTATTGCAAACGAGTCAATGGTAGATTGTTTTAATTAAATTCAACTGCATAATAATAAAAACATGTTTGTATAAGTAGTTTTTTTGGTTTTGAAAACGTTTATAGTGTTTTGACACATTTCTGTCACCACATAGGCTACGTTTCACTCTGCAGCATTCATTGATATGAGTGGTAACTATTTTTCCAGGTGTGGGGTTGTGGTGGTTCGAGTGTGAGAGATGCACAAGTAAAACAAAAACAGTGGGAATCAAAGGACATCCAGCGCTGTTCACAGAGGAAGGTAAAGTTTATTTTGTTTAACAACGCCACTGGAGCACATTGATTTTTATCTTATCATTGGTTATTGGACGTCATTCATATGCTCATTTGACACACTTTTTAGAAGGAAACCCACTGCTGTTACACAGGCCACTCTTTTCTATAAGCAGCAGGGGTTCTTTTATATGCACTTTTCAATAGACAGAACAGCACATACCATGTCCTTTGATGAACCAGTTGTGGACAACTGGTTGGAATGGAAAATAGCCCAAACTGCAGCTGGGTCCACTGAGAAGGATCGATCCGACGAATGACCGTTTCAAAGGCGGGCACACTATCGACTGAGCTACATCCTGCTCTGTCAAAAATCATTGAATTATGCCACCTATTTCTCATAATTATTATTCCAGAAATATTCTTAATGTGACATGGAATGTGTAATAGACCAGGGATTAATGTACCGTATAATTTGGGGCTGGTCACAGGCCCCATTCCCCTTCAAAAATTCGTTCATTTCACACTAAATTTTCAAAATTCACTAGAAAGATTTCCCAATTTTACACAATTACAATTTCTTTTACCAAAATTTATGAAAAAGTTATTGATTTTTAGAGCTAGATTAATCATTGTTATTGACAGTTCTGAATTAGACAGGTACCAGTTTACAGAGTTTGTAAACAGAGTTCCATAAAAAAAATTGAAAAAGAAGTATTTGCACATCATGTCAGTATTTATTTAACTTTTGTCTTATATCCAGTCCATGGCTTGAACTTAAGAATTTGTAACCCACAGCTATTTCTAAAATGTTTTGCTATGAGTCAAAGACTCTCCAACGACAATTTTGATTCAACCAATGGCAATTTGTTAAAACAACTTTTAACAACAAATAAACAAAACTGAAAAGTTATTTTGCCACGGGCCATCGTGAAGCACATCGCTCACGGAAATTTATACAAAACTAGTGGAAATTTCCATTGGTAACTGCAGTTACGTTCGAGCCTTACAATGATGTTTTTTTTCTTACAGCTTCATCTTGAATCGAGTGACTGGAGTGAGAATCCAGACAAACAGATTCTTGACTGGGGAGGAATCAAGGGAGGTCACTCCTATCAGAGAGAATAGTCTTATTCACAAGACAACGAACTTCCGGAATTTGTATGAAATTAATGTATAAATAGTTGAGACTAACTACTAGCTGTTTTCCATGATGAAAAACTTGTTCAACTTTTTTTTATTCTATACTACATATTCTACTTGCAACAAGCATTGCCCCTACTTACTTGAAACCGCTTATACCACACATTATTTTAGAAAAGTGTAATGATGTTTTGGCTTTGTATTTTGCTGTTTTTATTTTCCCCATCTGGAGCCCATCACATGACAATTTGTATGCATAATACATTAGTAGATAGTGTTCTAGATAGTGTTCAAGCTGCAATGTTGGAATATTTTATATATTTAACCATTTAAACTAATCTTCTTGGTTTGTTTCATGGCACTGATGCTTAATTCTTCTGTTTTAATCAACAGTTATGTCTTATCTAAGTCACATACAAATGTACTGTTTGAGGTGTGGTTATGCCATTTATTTAACGTGATCTCCATGTTGTTTCATGTGTGTTAAAAAAAAATGGCAGTGGATTTGAGAGTAGTATGTAGACAGATAGGGAAATCAAACTAAAGTAGAACTTGCATATAACGTACAAATTGGGACCGGCTATTTTAGTCCATTATATGCTAAGTCTTATACGTATATCATACTTTGTGTGTTATACGTGTACCAGGACTTCCAGATTCAGTACGTTATAGGCGAGTATCCGGTTTATGCAAGGCCGTTATATGCGAATTCTATTGTAGTTTAAAACTGTAGCTGTGTTTGTATTGTGCTTTAGTTGTAAGATGGGGAGATGACATTGCAGCTTTTAAGTAAATATTAACAAATATAGCTGACATAACAGTGACAAAGTATATCATTGTGATACATATAACAAACTGTCACATAATCAAATCTTCAGTGCATGATAGATTAGATTGGGGCGCAAGTTAACCCTTCAAGTGTTATATTAATATGTCATCTATAATCCACCCATTATAATGGCACGGAAATAGTCGTGACTAGCACTAGAAGGGTTGAGCTAATAGATATGAAATAGAATTTAAGGCAAGTTTTGAACCTTTCAGAATCTTAAAATGATAAAGCAGTATCATAGAAATTATTTTATTTTTCTTAAAGGGGCAGTGTCTGTTTTTTTAATATTTAACTATTTAAAATATATTTTGTATGTTTGTTAGATGCGCACCACGCTCCATTTTTCTGATGCAATGATGTGGTGTACCATATTGAAGTTATGCGAATAGAGCTACAATGTAGCAATGGCGACCTGCTTCGCCGATTTATAGTGTATTTCGCGTGATATAATTACGATGCAGCAAATCATTGCATCATAAGAATGGAGTGTGGTGCGCATCAAACAAACATACAAGATATATTCTAAATGGTTAAAAAACTTTTTCAAACCAGACACTGCCACTTTAAATTGATAGTAAGTGCTAATTGTGACATGAGTTTAAAGTGAATAACAAAACATGTTAGTTTTTTTTATATATATACACATGAATTAGTATATTATGTATCAGATGGAATATTGTTTAGACCAAGTCATCAATTTGACATGCAGGTCTTATGTTGAAGATTGAATCCAACAAGTTACGGTGCACAAGGTTTTAAAATTTGTCTCACTAACCTTTTCAGTAAAAGGCCAAATGTCTAGTCTGATTTTATCATTGCTGAATCTCATGATGCACACAGAATTAACTTTTCTCTGGTCTAGGCTTTCACCTACACTAGGACTCAGTCCTGGTTAGAGGTTTAGTCTAGCTAGTGGAAATTCTGACGTTTATTGCTACTAACTCAAGCTTTTTTTTGACAGCTGCTTGCTATTCGTTTAGTTTACCTCCAGTTTTCAGTCATAAACCATCCTACTCAATCATTTTATCACAAATATGGAAAATAAATCAACATCATTTTCATCATTTCTAACTTCATTTTCATCAGAATAAGAAGTTTTGTTTGCATTTTTCACGTATTTTTCACATAATTTTATTTTGATCCAACAAGATGGATACAGTAATGCACATTTATGTTAGTTTTTACATTATTTCTTGTCAAATCCTGATCTTATTTGAGCAGAAATTTCAAGAATGCTTTGTTTTGTTTTGTTTTTGACATTTAATCTATGTTGATCACATCTTGAATTTATATATTTATCCTCATTGAAATTGTTATTGTCGCTAAAAAATGTGTCTGGATGTTCTTTGCTTAAAACATTTGTCCAACAAATTTAATGTTCTGTTACCAATATTTCTAAAATGTGTTCTCACCATTCATTCATTCTCATTCATTTAAAAATATAATCTCATTATTACTATTAGTCCTTAAAAAATTTCTTTAATAAAACTCTTTAATGAATATATTTCAGAGATGTATGTTTTATTGTATGGTGCATCAGTTTAAAAACCATATAGTCCCACCATTAATCATTAAAATATTAGTTTAATAAACAGTGAAGATAATGTACTTAGATGAATATAATGTTTAAAAATGTGTAGTATCGTCCGATCATTAGTTTTCAAACATCATTAGTTTCCGAACAGCCGTTTTGTTCAGGATTTCTCGCAATATAAATTGAGATCAAAGGTTGCAAATTGACAGTCAGGCTTTTTTTATAGCCATACAAATTTCTTTGGGTAAAACTCACATTCTATATTTTGTAATCAATTTTGTAATGTTCTTTTGTCTTGCGACAAATTGTGACACTTTTTGTAAATGCACCATCATTAAAAAGTCACCTATAACACTCAAATAAAAAATTAAGTTCTCCAAGGAAGTGATGTCTGCTATATTTATGAGCTATATTCACTGTCTACAATACCTAAGGGGGGGAACTACTGTCAATTATTTAAAAATATGGAATCCAATTCAGGGTGTTCGAAAACTAACGGCGTAACATTTGGTTACTGGATGTTGACAAGCTTTGTAGAGATGGTCATACGTGTTACCAATGATGTTCTTTTCGTAAGGAACTATTTTTATTTTGTGGATTAAATACTCAGTTTACAATTAAGAATAACAAAAGTTTCAGTTTGTATAGTTCATGAAATTTGCGATCTACGCTTATCTGTTCGAAAACTAGTAATCGGAGGATACTTAACTAAAAAGGACAAACGGGTCGCATTTACTTCCAATGATCCTTATAATTTAACCATTTCTCTCAAATTTGTGAGTGAATATAGTTTAATATTGCTGCGAGAATCTTTCACCCATTTACGACAAACTCTCAAACTTGTAGAACATCTATTTATATCTCCCATTACTCACACATGTCTAATTTGTTTTAATTCATTAATTAGTCAGTCAAAAAATACATTCTCTAGTGAGCTACCTGAAAAAGAAATATAGGTTATGACAAGTTTATCAAGTCTAGAATTTCAATGATTTTTATTGTTTAATTTAACGGACACAATCCGTTTCAGCTTTATCATTCATTACTGTTAATTATGAATATAGCTTTCTGTCACAAAGGGTACACTTCTACAGTTGCAGGTTGCATTTAATGATGGACTTATGAACAATATACTGTTCTCAGCTTACTTTGGTGCCTGCTCAATGTGTGCTCAAAATGTTTCGCTTTACATCGTTAAAGATTTTTTTTCTTGGGAAGTGGGGTTAGGGTGGAGGGATCACATTAACTGTGATATTGTTAAATATACTGAGTGATTTGGGATTTATTGCATGTTATGAGCACTGATAAGTGTATGTGTGTCATATGTATGATGTAAAATTAATTAACGACACGCCGAACAAGAATTCCTTATATATTTTGTGAGCTTGTAAGATTTTGAGGGTACTTCCAGTTTTATTCTCTGTTGTCTTCCATGTTTTTGATGTCAAACACAATTTACCTCAAATTTACTTAATATCAATGAATAGGAAATAGAAAATTTAAGGGTCATTCTCAAGGTTATTGTTGAATGTTTGTATTATTTTTCATTCATACCCATTAAAGTGGCAGTGTCTGTTTTTTTAAATAAATTTAGAATATATCTTGTACGTTTGTTTGATGTGCATCACGCTCCATTCGTCTAATGCACCGATTTGCTGTATCTAAATTAGATCACGAGAAATACACTACAAATCTACGAGGCGGGTCGCCACATGGCCGCCATCGCTATGTCGTAGCGGTATTCGTGCACACATTTTACATTATAGATCTCAATACAACTTGATATTAAACTTGTTTTTATTATTCAGAGTGGAATATATGGAAAAGAGTAAGAATCTACAAGAGCAGCTAAAAGATCTGAAGACTGAAATCGAGGTGCTAAAGGTTGAAGAGAAACAGACTGACTTGGATCGACTGCATGAAGAAAGTATACAAAGGGGTGAAACTAAGTACTCCACATTAAGAAAGGTGAGTTTATGATAAATGCTTTATAATATTATGGCTATGTAGAAAAAGAAAAAAAACCTAGTTGTCTCATAAAAAATACTTTACTACTACTAAATGGTTCAAATGTCCACTTAACAATAATCAAACATGCTGCCGCCACATAGGCTACTCTTTCTGATAAGCCGTAAGGGATCTTTTTTATGCACTTTTCCACAGACAGGACAGCACATACCACAGCCTTTGATGATCCAGTTGTGGAGCACTGGTTGGAATGGAAAATAGCCCTAACTGCAGATGGATCAACTGAGAAGGATTGATCTGATGAACGATCGGTTCAAGGACAGGCACGCTACTGACTGAGCTACATCCAGCTCCTTGTCCTATTAATACAGGATATACCCATTATTTTACACTAATTTATTTTTATTTTCATAATTTCAATTGATGTTTCTGTATCAGAATTACCATATTTTTGACGTTTAATAGCCAATTATTAAAAAGCAATTTATATCTCTAGAGGCGTCATTAAATAAAACCATTTTTTATATATCTTTTTTATTTATTTAAATATTGAAATTCTTTGTTTTTCTACTAGATTGGATCCAGTTCATCTAATGCCAGAGTTGCCTTCTTTGAAGATTTGTAGAATGCGTGTGTGTGTGTTTCAACAAGATATCAGGGGTTGTGCTAACGACTTGCCATGTTCTTCAAAGCAAATTAACCACTGCTTTGTCAAAGATAATTTATAGTGAATGAGCCATGGTGGTGAATGCCAAAATCTTTGAAAACATAACTTAATTACTTCCACTTTGTGGCAATTTCAAATTGTGTCCAAAACATCGTCATTGATTTGACTTCATGGTAAGCCGATTCACCAAAAACAGATCTAAAACACTGTAGAATGTGACTTATGTTACAGAAATGTGACACAATTTCAACTGAATTCGACTCAGTGGATAAGGCATATTTTCTCCTAGTGCAAGCTCTGAGATGTGATCTTCATAAACAAGCTGTAACAGGAACGTAGTCCATGTTGATGCAGAGGAGACTGTCCATGTTGATGTAGAGGAAACTGTTCATGTTGATGCAGAATAGACTATCCATGCATGGAGGACTGTCAGCGTGCTTTCAGAACAAAGTGATGTTACGAGAACACCATGTTGCCTTAGGACATTGTCCTTTAACATTGCAAACCTAATAGTAATACCAAGTGCCAAATGTTTCATAGTCAACTCATGGTTAACTTAATAGTTACGTTTGTTTCATAGTTGATCTATGATAAACAGTTGCAAAAGTTTTATAGTTGACGTATGAGAGACTTAGTAGTTGATGATTTTTCATGGCTTACCTATGATAACTTAAAGTGGCAGTGTCTGTTTAAAAAATTTTTTTTAACCATTTAGAATATATCTTCCATGTTTGTTTGATGTGCACCACGCTCCATTTTTTCTGACGCAATGATACTGATGTACCACATTTAGGTAACGTGAATAGTGCTACGACATAGCGATGGCGGCCAGGTGGCGACCCACCTCGAGGATTTATAGTGCATTTCTTTTGATCTAATTTAGATATGGCAAATCGGTGGGTTAGTCGAATGGAGCGTGATGCACATCAAACAAACGTGCAAGATATATTCTAAATGGTTAAATATTTAAAAAAAACAGACACTGCCACTTTAATAGATGGATGTTTCATAGTAGACCTTTAACAGACTTGATAGTTGATGATCTTTCATAGTTGACCTATGATAACTTGATAGTTAAAATGTTTCATAGTTGACCTATGATAACTTGATAGTTGAAATGTTTCATAGTAGATCTATGATAATTTATTGAGAATGTTTTTCTCAGATGTATAGTGTTGGTAGATCTATTTACCACCATTATCTGTATTAATCTGCACAATTTCAATATATTCAAAGACATGAGATATGGCACATGAAAATAGAGTATTTAATTGAAGTTAATACATAAACATATTTTGGTTTAACTTTCTTATATGGTTTGTATGGTAACAAAAATGGCAATTTAAAAGTTCTTTAATTTAAAAGACACAAAAGAATTAGTTTTGTTTATAAAATATTCAAAATTTATCTATCTGTGCCACAATTTGTCAATTTCGTTTGTGCTATAAACATTAAGTTTGTTGCCTTAGTTTCTCTAGGAAAAAGTTATTTCCAGAAATGTCAGTGTCACTTGTCATGTCATTGAGTGTAGATCTAATGTCATCCACCTAAGATGAGTGTCAATCAAAATGAATGATTATCAAATGAAGTATGAAAGTGAGCTGTTCCGGTGTTTCACTTTAAATCTCCTCTTTTCAATACTTGTATTGATTACTTTCATGAGTGGTGTTTTCACTGTTAAATATGTACAAGAAACTTCCCAGAAGTGCTAATTAGATAAGTATAAAATACTTTATTTTTATATGCTGAGAATAGTGTTTTGTTAATTGTTCAGAGTAACAGAAGTTAAGTTTCTAGTAATGATTAATCACATGCTATAAAATACTTTAGGCCGAAATTACGAAGCCTGTTTTGGTTAAACACACGCGTTTTAGCATTGTAAATTGTATGTAGTTACACACGTGTAAGAGAAAAATATGCTTTGTAATTTCTGCCATTTATTTTTGTATACTGATGAGAGTGACTGTTTTGTTAAAGAGTGTGCTCTAATACAAATGTTGTTTTAGTATTGACATGTATTTTTACAAGAAGATTACAACTTTAAAATATGACAGATTTCAGTTTAAATGTATTCAGTGTCCTATTTAAAAGAAAATTGTTTTGTAATTTTATGGCTGAGCCATCGATCATTTTGTTATCATGTTTCATTTCTGGTTTTGTTAAAAACAATTCTAGAAATTATATTAAAACTGTATGATTGTTTTTGAAAAACAAAAATTGATTCTGTCAGTTATTTGGAGTTTCATAATTTTATCTGAAATTACCAAAATACATTTTTTTAATTGTCTCTGAAGGTTTTGTACAGCATTTTTTTTATTTAACTCTTGTTACCCACCAAAAACCAATCAAATGTGTTTGTCAGCAGACACTTTGACCAGCCATGAGTAAATTATTCTACATTAAATGTAATTGCATGTAGAAATTAATACTAGGAATAAATCTGAGGCAGGAATCATGTTAAAATAAAAAGTAATGAAAACCTAGGATAGATTCCCTTTGAGTTGTTACATCGTGTCAGTGCGTGAACAAATTGTTGTAAATCTGTTTTGGTTATAGTTTACATGCCACAGATTGAGCTTCAATGCTACAACTAATTAACATTTTCTGACAGTACTAACTTATTTGCATACATTTATGTATTAAAGTCAGTCAGGCTGTTATAGCAGACATATACAATTGTTTTTTTTATTTATGCATTTTTTTTCTCACAAACAGGGTAATTTTTTTTTTCTTACACCAACAAATTAATGGGTGTAAAATACAATTTATGTTTTACTGCTGTCTTAAATTGCTTCGATCCCAGTGTTTAACAGTGCCATTCTTACTATGGTTAATTTGCCTGGTTAGTTCAGGGAACATTTTGTTTTAGAAATTTTTATTAGCAAAAATTATTAATTGATTAGCATTTGGTTTGTGTGTATAGTATTACTTTTAGAATTGTGTAGCGATCTCGGAATCTTGTATAACAATTCAAGACGTAATACTGAAGAAAATGTTCCCTGGATTAGTTCTGTGTATTGGAATGATGCTGTCTCAATTTAATCAAGTTTAGCCATTACTAGTATTCTTAGCATGCTTATGTCCATTTTCTCATTTTCCTCATATTAACTTCATTATATAAGTTATTTTGATTTAATTTGGTAGAAAAAAATCACTTTGAATAACATATTTTCACCTTGTTTGAGAAAAACTGAAAATTTAACCAAATACAGAATGAAAATTATGGTCACAGACTTGACACTTATGTCATTAAACTAACTGCATTGATCTTTTCAATTAAAGACTTAGCTAATTTTACCAGTGTTGGTCAGCATCAAGAAGAGATGGCTTATATTATTATTATTAGGCAAAAATAAAATTTACTTAAAAAGTGACTTGGTCCATTATACTAGCTGGGTAGGAAAAGCATTGCTTTTCAACTAAGCCTATTATTAAGGACATAGGCAATTTTACCTGAGGTGGTTATTAGTGGCATCGAGAAGAGATGAATTGGGTATAAATAGAATTTTCCTCAAAAAGTGACATGGCCATTATTTTAACATGGTGTCAATATGGTTTCATGCGTTATAGGATCATTATTCTTCAGTGCACTCAACTTCCTGTTCCATTATTTGGGCTATTTTTCGTTCTAATCACTGGTCCACAACTGGTTTATCAAAGGCCATGGTATGTACTGTCCTGTCTGTTGGAAGACCTTTTGCTACTTATTGGAAAGAGTAGCCTACGGTATATGGCAGCAGCAGGTTTTCTCTAAAGAAATGCATCAGAATCACCATGTTTGACGTCCAATAGCCGATGATAAGATAAAAATCAATGCTTTAGTGTAAACAGAATGTATAAGCGTTAGCCAATTTAATTTGTTCTGTAATTCCAAATAATTATACGATATGAATGAAGTTTGGTATAGTCAGTATGTCTTATTTTTTATTAAATACTTGAATAAGTTCAAATAATAGTGAATATTCCCATGTTTGACACAATCAGAAATGATTAACTTAGCAATAATATGAAAATAGATCATAACAATAATAGAATTTAGTTATCAGAGAGCAGCACACCTCATTATATCACAGTGCTTGTTATTATATGCTTTGTTTTACCACACTTTCAATTATCCAGGCCGTGTCTGTCACCTTTTTTTAACTTTTACTAAGTTTTAATATTTGTTGATTCAGAGCTTCCTGTACATGTAGTTGTGAAGTTTTTAACATTTTACAAACTTTTACAAGCTTTTCTGACTTTGATACTGGATACCGTAAAAAGAAATATTTTCGCAAGCTAATATTTCACGATTGCTACCTCTAACAAGACAATTCGTAGGGAAAATTTTCACCTTATGCCAAGGGGACCATATTGCTAAATCACTTACCGCACCATTCCAGGGTACGGTATAGCATATGTCGTTGACTTATGGTACTATGTTGTTAGTCACTTACTGTAGAATAATGTATCTACATACTGGTGTTACCATATATATCGAGCATGTTTTTGGTAAACGTCTACAGCATACCGGTAGTTTCTTTTCTTTTTGTTTTTCAGTTTTCAAATGAAGGGAACTATTTATGCGTGGAATTAAGTTTGCGTTGTAATTTAGATTTTGCGATTTTCGCGTGAATATTTCCCGCAAAGATATTTCTTTTTACGGTAGTTTTGATTGTACATTGTGTGTTGTGTAAGGCCAGTCAAAGATTACGCAATGTTTGGGTGGGTTAGGGGTATAGATGAAAATGTTATGTCTGTATGTCCTTGTATCTCATTACCACCTGTAAATCATTTCATAATATATTTCATTCAAGTGCAATATGTTTACATTGTTTTTATCAAAATATAGTCTCAGTATATTTTGACGTAATTAGAAATACGTCTTATTTACTTGCATGTTTGGTGCCATACTTTTCTTGCAAATGTTTGACATTGATTACTACACACAATGTTTCTGCATGGCAGATTGTGAAATGTTAAATAATAATGACAAAGTATGCAAATACCTGTTCTTGTTATTACAGCAAAATGTGTAACCAATAGATGACTTCGCAGTTCCGAATACTTCCAGGATAGTATTGAAAGGTCACAGGTCATTCGTTTCCATGTTTGACATTAAGCCATTCAATGGAATTGATAAATAATAACTATGATTTTGTTTTGGATATTTTTGTTTGAGAAGTATGTTAAAATTGGCACAAAATGGGTACACAGACTTCTTCTGTTTGCACAAATATACTTTTAAAAGATGGAGTGTTTCTGTATTAAAAGACTCTTCACGATGCCTCCTTACTTTATTCAAGCCATGACACAAATGACATGTGACTAGGAATATTTAATGATGTTTGTGCATGCTCAAATCGGAACTGAAAAGTTGTCTGTTGTTTTTCAAGAATGATCAGAATCTCACCCATCGTCTAAGTATTTGCATATTGAGCAGAAGATTAAATAAATGATGCAACATACTCAATTGGATTTAAGTCTGGGGAGTATGGATACCAGTTTTGTTGTCAATTGGCACCAATGTCATCCATTCAAATGAAAGTCAAAATTTGTGCAATTTAAATACTTTTTTTATGATAAGAAACAATAGTACATGTACTTGTGTATTGTATATATTAAGTTATATGTGAATAGTATTATTTGACTTTATTCCAATGCAGAATGTCAAATTCAAAAGAACAAGATATACAAAGTATCGCTAATTTATACAGTAAAGTAAAAATTTGTGATAATATTAACACTGTCATTATTAAAATAAAATTGCACCAGATGAATTCAACACAATAATGAAGTAATTTTATATTGACTGTATATCTTTTTATTACATTTTTTATGGTAAATGGTTTGTAAAATTCATGCAGTTAACCATATTTTTGTTAATGTGTTTATTTACAAAATAAAACTTATGAACATGTTTTATAAATAAAATATACATGACACATATATTTACATGTTATGTTTGGCAGTTTTCAGTTTATAATGACTTTTCAGTTTATAATGACTTTTCAGTTCCAAATATTTGCTTTAACGTCTGCTCCACCGATAAAATTAATTTGTAATATTATAAATATCTACAAATAGTCATACAGCAGTCATCTTATAAATGGTGCTAGCATTTTAAATGTAAAATTTGCACTTCTGTGTGTTGTATGTTTAAGTGACTGTATTTAAGCCTCATGCTACTGGTATGATGCAAAATCACTTGGATGACATTGATATTTATCTCCCAATAGCTAAATATGTAATTACCCTGTTTTTACTTTCACTCTATTTCTGATTCGCAGGAATATTTATTAACACTCAAAACCACTATATATAGTACAATGTATGTGAATGCATTTTTAAAGATGCAATCAATGTGCTCTAGTGGCATCAATAAATAAAACAAACTGTAAACTTTTAAAGTTGCAATATCTTTTTCATATTTTTCCATTGCAAACTATAAACACAACTTACTGCGGTTTTAATAAACTTATGTGTTTTCCCTATCACTGAATATTGTATTTCAACAAAGGTAATGCTAAATATTATGACCTAGTTCAGAGTGATTTAGTAAGAAGCCTGGAGTCTGGGCCCAAAATAAACTTGGAATATCTGTTCTAAATATTTAAATATAAAACTATTAGATAATGCAGCCTTAAGTAAATCTCATTCCAACACGTGCTCCACAACTGGTTCATCAAAGGCTGTGTTATGTGCTGTCCTGTTTATTGGAAAGTGCATATAAAAGATCCCTTGCTGCTTATTAAAAAGAGTAGCCTATGTGGCAGCAGAGTGTTTCCTCTAATAGAAAATGTGTCAAAATTACCATATGAATGACATCCAATAGCCAATATGAGATAAAAATCAATGTGCTCAAGTGGTATTGTTAAATAAAACAAACTTTACTTCATTTATTTAGAAACCTAAGAAATCATAAGTCTGAAGTTAGTTGATTTTACACTCTTTATTACGACAGTTTATTGTAGTTTTCTATCTTTTTAACCATGACCGTAAAATGTAAGGAATGCCATGTTTTATCATCTGAAGCCATCATTGAATTTTATTTGTTATGTGTTTATGATTGCAAAACAAGACATACAATAGTAAAAACAATGATTTTGTTATTATTTCACAATTATATTACAGTGGACTGTAGAAACCAGACACACAGGGAACACGTAAATGTCCAGTTTCAGAGGTGTCTGGTTTTCAGGAGTTAGTTAAATGGACCAAATTGTTTGTAGTTTAGAGAGTGTCGGGTTTAGAGGGGTTTCACTAATATATATTATTGTTGTAACTTCTGTATATCATAACTGTATGCATATTTGCAAAAATTGTAAATTGATTCATTACACTAGAAGTTTAAAATATCCCAATCATCAATAAGCTACGTCAAACTCATTAAATGAAAGCACGAGCTGCCTTCAAAGGTTTTCACTTATGGTTGCATGATACCAAATCAATTCCTGCTGACTAAATACAAGTTTGTAAATTAATAGGTCATAGATAGTAGTATTTTCACAAATAATAACCATCACCTATTATTACCAATATTAGATGCAGTAGCAGTTACCCATTATGATTTTGTCAAAGCT
>JAUTWP010223310.1:0-15189 GCA_033042655.1 Cyathermia naticoides | reverse complement strand
ACAGGTGAGCAGTATTGGTTTTATCTCGAGCACACAGATGATATCTTGTGTCTTTGTATCCACCCACTCAAAGACCTCATTGCTACTGGACAGGTGAGCAGTATTGGTTTTATCTCGAGCACACAGATGATATCTTGTGTCTTTGTATCCACCCACTCAAAGACCTGATTGCTACTGGACAGGTGAGCAGTATTGGTTTTATCTTGAGCACACAGATGATATCTTGTGTCTTTGTATCCACCCACTCAGAGACCTGATTGCTACTGGACAGGTAAGCAGTATTGTAAACTTAAATCATTGAGAGTTAATTCCAATACATGGTGTGAGACCTAACTGATTACTTCTATGGTATGAGACCAAACTGTTTTGCAACTATTACCCTTAAATAGCATTATATGATGTGTAGTCAGTCGATAACATTGGCGTCAATTCTGCCATGTTAGTGGCGTTTTAAGTTGAATAATTTTTCTAATTATTTAAAATAATTGTAAATTGTAATTGTCTTTCCATTACAAGAAGTATTATTCCAAAGAACTGGGTAATAGCCCATTTGACCATTTCAGATATGTGTTGACCAAATTTAAAAAGTAATTAATCTTAGTGCCAAACAAATTTTAGACTTTCTACTTTGAAACTTATCGGAAACATTGGGTAAGATTTTTGTGTAATAACTCAGTACACCAGGCCTACCTAATTTGTTAATGTATCGACTCAACATTTTGTAAAAATAGAACCTGGCTATCATCATCAGGTCTCGAACTTAATGGCACCTTTGGTGTTGTATAAGTTGCCTTAGGTGAGGTGCTTCATCGATTGTCTATTCTTGACCACTGGTAATGTTCTGACCCACCTCTTTTCACTTGCCACTACCCCTTTTTTGTCTTTATTGCCAAGCAAAATAAACTGTTTTGTTATGTTTATTTGTTGAAAAATTTAACAAATTGCTGTAGGTTGAATCAAAACTGCCATCAGTGAGCTTTTCACCCATGGCCATGCTATGGTTTACAAATCCTTAAATTCAAAACCTGATCTTATATTTGGTAACCATTTAAATCTATTTAAGTTTCAATGTTGTGTAAGTCATTCTCCTCATACAGTTAGTTATGTTACCAACTTCCTTGGTCAACTTTAAGTTGGTTTCACACCCACTTTACTCAAACAAGTCATGTTGATATGTAACTCATTATGCATTAATAACCTCCATCAAAATATGTCATTGTGATCATCTGGTGTCCATTTCATTTTGTAAGTTGACAAATGCGAAACAGAAATACAAGGTAAATGTATTTACTTAAACAATTCTGTTTTCTCACAGGTTGGAAGAGATCCATCAATTCACATATGGGATGCAGAGACCTTGAAAACAGGAGCTATCTTGAAAGGTCAACATCAACGAGGAATCTGTGCTCTGGATTTTTCTGGTAAGTTAATAAACTGAGGTCTGGTTATAAGATGACATGTTGTTTTAATTGAAATATTTTAATACAATGTTCAAAAAATATTTTACAAAGTCATTATCCCTCCTTGAAATGTGTTCTAGTGACCTATATATTTAATAATAAAAGTGGATATTTTTCACTACCCTGGACTGAGTGCCAGCAGATTTGGTGAACTCTGTTTAAATGTGTTTTACTGTAAAATTTAAATATAAAGATGAATAAAATATACTGACAGCTATAGAAAATGTCATTTTCACATTTTGGAGATTTTCAAGAATTCTGCTCCCGAACAATAACATGTTTCAGTACATGCACTAAGTATGCTTTGACATGGCCTTCCAT
This sequence comes from Cyathermia naticoides, assembly GCA_033042655.1. Classification (NCBI taxonomy): domain Eukaryota; kingdom Metazoa; phylum Mollusca; class Gastropoda; order Neomphalida; family Neomphalidae; genus Cyathermia; species Cyathermia naticoides. Next base: position 13,408 of record JAUTWP010223310.1, on the reverse strand, counting down.
CCAGTTGCATTCATTCTACCCTATATTTCAAACAACATTACCTCAGGTTCTGCATTTTCTATGGCTGGCAGTATATACCTTGTGTTTGATTATTAATTTTAAGCTGATGGGAAGAAGCTTGTGTCTGTTGGGTTAGATGACAACCACAGTGTGGTGGTTTGGGACTGGAAGAGAGGTGAAAAACTTGCATCTACCAGGTAAAAATTTAATATTAAAACATTTGTTCATGTTAAATTTGTTTTTATAATAAACTTGCTTCACAATTTCATTTGACAGCCCAAGATTTTAACATCTTGGTCATTAAGATAAATTTTAAAATAATTATTATTTATTAAGACATACACTTGGTAAAACCTTTACATAAAAAGTAATTTTTCTTGACTAACAGGATTTCTGATATTGTTTATTTTCAAACTTCATTTCATAAATCTTGTTTGGTATCATTCAGCAGCTTACATTCCTATCACATATTTTTAGAGCCAATTTTTCTGTTTCATAAATCAACACAAAATGACAGTGATGTAAAAATTTACAATTTTTATAATATATTGTTTGCTGTTTTAGGGGTCATAAAGACAAAATCTTTGTGGCGAAATGGAATCCGTTTGACCACAATAAACTGGTAACTGTTGGAGTAAAACATATCAAGTTCTGGAGCCAAGCAGGTATGAAAGATTTTCGGTATTTTAAACTTTTCAGTTGACTACTTCCTACGGCTTGGATTGTACAAATTATTACAGATCATAAAATGAATGTGAAAAATGAAACTAATGCATAAATGCTATTATAAAGTGAGATAAAAATCCCTTTTTATGGTATTTATTACGCAACTTATTTATTTCATTATTTACATTATCCAAGAATATAAATCACTAATCTGTATTTGGCTGTCTACGTGATGGAGACAATATTGTATCTCAATAAAAAAATTGCTTTAAAGAACAAATCATTTGCACTCTGTAGTCTTGAATATTGTATTCAAAATGGTTAATGTTTTTTCTTGTAATATCTTTAAAAAGCTATTTTATTAAACCTACTTTTAGCCAGGCCTGGAAGTTTGTCCATGTAAATTTTTGTCGCCATCACAAAATAATTTCTTTTATCAGAGAATATTTTGTATTTGTTAAAGGTGGTGGTTTTACCTCTAACAGAGGCACTATGGGAAAAGTGGCAAAACTGTGTGACATGTTGTGCTTATCGTATGGCAAAACGGCAGATACATGTTTCTCTGGTGGCAGTGATGGCAATGTTTTCCTGTGGAATGGAAACATTTTGATGAAAACAGTGAAAGCTCATGAAGGACCTGTGTTTGCCATGCATTCATTGGACAAGGTCAGTCATTCTAACACTTAATAAAAACATTTATGTGGGTCTTTAAATAGAAAGATATTATATCACAACAATTACATTGTTTTACAGTCTTAAGTTTTAAATGGTATATTTTGTCAACTAGACTCCTACAAGTGATTGTGAATAAAAACTGAGTACTTTAAATTCTGTGTTTTATGTCTTCTGTTATTCAGTAATATGTAATTGTGTTGGCTATATTTCTGTTATTTGGTTTTGTGTAATTATGTAGGCTAAATTTGTGTTATTCTTAAAGTGTAATTATTTAGGCTAAATTTAATTGACATGATAATTTCTTTTCTCCAGTAATGAATTATTATGTTGGATTAATTTTTATTACTCAGTAAAGTATTATCATGTGGTTTGAATTTGATTGAATTGATAATATGATTGTTGCAGGGTTTTGTGACTGGAGGTAAGGATGGAGTGATTGGTCTGTGGGATGACCAGTTTGAACGCTGCCTCAAGAACTATGCCATAAAGCGTGCTTCCTTAGCAACCCAGGGATCAAATGGAATGTTGATATCCGAGTCCCCAGCTGTGAGAGCCATTGTACTGGGCCATGGAAAGATCCTTGTGGGTACAAAGAATGGAGAGATTCTAGAAGTCGACAAGGCGGGACCCATCAGTATCATCTCACAGGTACAATGAAGAAAATTCATAACATTTGATTTTTTTTAATATAGTTTTAAAATTATTTTTATTATTATTCATTTTGCAGTTTAAGGTATATTACCAAACCTATCTTAAGCAAGTGTATAAAAAAATGTCTTTGAGATGTGTGGCTGCTTAATATAATTATATTGAACTGAATTAATGATTTGGTAGAACACAAAGATGCAGGGATCTTTTCAGAGGGTAAAATTGCATACCCTAAAATTACAGCTTAATTTTTTTGATGATGTTAAAATGTTGTTTACGTGTATATTATATTTTGTAGGGTCACATGGAAGGTGAGATATGGGGTCTGGCTGTCCACCCATCACTGGACATGTTTGCCACGGTCAGTGATGACAAGACACTTCGTCTTTGGGAGGTTTCTTCTGAACACAAGATGATCAACTTCAAGGAACTGAAGCAGGCTGGTCGCTGTTTGGCATTCTCTCCAGATGGAAAAGCTATTGCTATTGGACTTAAAGATGGTATAATATTTTAATTATATATCAGCTCAGCACCAAATAGTAAACATATTTCTATATCATAACATTTCAAATATATTTACAAAATTGATAAGCTGCCATATAATATTTAAATGTTTTTTGAAAAGTATGTTTTATTTAGATCACTTGTGTAACTGTCTCATTTATAAATTGCATCTTTAACATTGGTTCATAAGACATTTCACGTATAGCCATAATACTTAAGAATCTAAGGTGAAATTGTAGATTAATATTTAGAACAATTTAATTGTCATACTAATCATTAAAAAACTAAATTTATTTGGCCATTATAGATAACTTTCAAATAATATTTTAATTAATCTTTTGGGTAGTTAACAGTATCTTTATTTTTCAATCTCAGATACACAAATGTTTGTCAAATTTAAGTTCAAAAATCTATTTTCATTAGTAGAATTTATTTTGATTGATAACTGCAAATGAGGTATTTTATATTTTTATTTTGAAGTTAAAATTACAAATTAAGTTTTTTATTTGTTTGATTAATTTGTAGGTAGTTTTGTGGTTGTCAATGCAGAGACTATGGATGAGATTGTCACTAATCACCACAGAAAAGAAGAAATTTCAGACATCAAGTTTTCTCCTGGTAAGATTTAGTAAACATAATTTTTAAAAAGTACAATTTTTTTTAATAGAGCATTTATAGGAAAGTGGACTATGTGACAACTATGGGTTTCTTATGATGACCATGAGTCACAAATACCATATGTCTGACATCTAATAATAGCGGATTTAAAAAAATGTCTTTGTATCATTAAACATTCCTTCTTAATCATGACTAAAGCACTGTGTAGATGAGGTTAATTTATATGGAACATTATCTTATGTTGGAGGATGGCATTATTGGAATAGCCTTAACAACATTTCTTTTGAGTCATTTGTCTTGTTATATGTATATAGAGGGAGTGAATTTGCTTTTTATATTTATGTGCATGGAGTGAATTTACTTGTTATACTTTAGATCCAGGCAAGTACTTGGCAGTTGGGTCACATGACAACTTTGTGGACATCTACAATGTTCTGAGCACAAAGCGAGTAGGAACATGCAAAGGAGCGTCTAGTTATATCACACACATTGACTGGGACGCGAGAGGTAAGCAGTTATCCAGTAATTTGTAATCTTGCACACTTCAGATTGGCAGATATAATTTTTATTGTGGAAAATGAGACCAGTGTTTCTTTTTACCAAAGATGAGCCAATTCAGGTTGGCAAATATTATCTTACATCAGACACAAGGAATTTGAAACTGTCGTTAGTATTTATAAAATATATATATATTTTGTGAACTTTTGTATTTAGCTATGTTTATCAATTATTAGTGTTAGAATAGTTAGATCAACTAAAGTGCGACATAATCGAATCTGTGCAATGTTTAAAAATACCCTGAAAGTTAAACTAACACATTTACTACTGCTGTCACTAACACTCTCCTGGGAATATCTAAGAATGTCAAATATTAATCCCCTGTAGTTTATAAAAATCTAAAAACCTTGGTTTATTATGAATATAGGAAAGGTTCTAATGGTGAACTCTGGTGCTAGGGAACAGCTTTTCTTTGAAGCCCCAAGGGGTAAGAGAATCACACTGAAACACGAGGAGATAGCGCGGTTTGACTGGTCCACCTGGAGCTGTGTTCTTGGTAATACGTGTGAAGGGATCTGGCCCCCAAAATGTGATGTCACTGATGTGAATGCAGCATCCTTGTCTCGAGATAGAAGTCTGCTTGCGACTGCAGATGATTTTGGATTTGTGAAGCTTTTCTGTTACCCAGCTGTTGTAAGTAACAGTTCCTCTACATTGTTACTTCTAAATTGTTTTGGTGGAATGTTATTGGAACAATCATTTACTCAAGAATTAATGATATGTTTCATTTAATGCATTGAAATATCAAAACTACTAGAATTTTTCATAATCTCTATAAAAAATGTTACGGGTTTTGTAAAGCATTTGGTATTGCAATTTTGTAGTGGAATCAGTAGCAAGAGCTGTTCGTTATCTAATGAGAAATATGAGAGGTGATGATTTATGTAAGAGTGATGTGGTCAATCAACAGCATTTATTAAAATAGAGTGAAATTATCAGATTAGAGAGCCCTTAAAACCTGCACCACACCTATTTCATGATACATAGAATAGCCATAATGTATTTGTTTTGTTTTACTTTGGACCAGTGTTATTATGACTATATCACTTTTGATGTATACATCTGTTAATTGTGGATTTCATAATCACGTCACTACTTGGTGATACAACACTTGTTTTAGGGCAAGTATTCCAAGTTCAAGAAGTATGTGGGGCACAGTGCTCATGTGACGAACATCCGATGGACTCGCAACAACAAACATTTGGTAACAACTGGAGGAGCCGATACCTCTGTGCTGGTCTGGTCACACATTGGCTTGTCTGATACACGGGAGAATGCATGTGGTGAGAGTGATGATTCCGATACAGACGAAGAAGAGGAAGGTAAGACTAATGCTTTACTAATGTAAAAAAAAAGTGAACCAACCCAAAAAAATTATGGGGTTTTCTTTGATAAAGATTATTCTAAATATACTTGAAAATTAACTCCTTTCTGTGAATGGCAAAAAGGAATTTGGGTAAAAAATGTGTCATATATTATCATAACCTGCTTGAGCAGTTTGGGCTATTTTCCATTCCAACCAGTGCTCAATAACTGGTTCATCAAAGGCCTTGGTATGTGCTGTCTGTGGGGAAAGTGGATACAAAAGAGTAGTCTATGTGGCAGCAGCAGGTTTTCTCTAAAGTAAAATGACAATATGTATGACGTCCAATAGCTAATGATAAGTTAAAAATCAATGTGCTGCAGTGGTGTCGTTAAATAAACTAAACTACTAATGCCTGATGCATTTTGTGTTGCAGGTTATGACAGTGATGTTGAGAGGGAGAAGAAGATGGACTATACCTCTAAGATTTACGTGAATCCTATACTTGAAAAGGAAGGTGTCAAACCTCATCTTCAAAGTATGCAACAATTGGCCAAGTAAGTGAATATAAGTATTTTGGAAAACAAATTATTCTTAAAACTTATTTTTTGTTAAAAAACTAAAAATATTAGATTTAAAATTGAAATTATTCAAATAATTTAATGTGCAAATGTTATATTGTCCCCTCTGCCAAAACCAAATAGTAACAATAATTTAATTTACAGTTAATTTAAACTATGAAAGGCCAGACGAAAGCAAAAAAAGAAGAAAATTGCTCCAGAAAATATTTCCAATAATTAAAATCCACTAAAAAAACAAACAATGCCCATCTAAGAAGACAGTTCCACCATATATATTAAATCTAAAAAAAAGTTATTTTAAAAATAATTTACTTAGAATTTATTTATTGTCATTACCTAGCAATGGTTGTCAGTGTTTTCTAGATGTCAGTTAGTGAAAGTTGACAATAAGTAAATTTATTTTTGTTTAATGTGTAACAAAGTATTGTTTATCGTATGTTTAGACTAGCTGTGCAAATGAAGCGTCTTAAGTAAGTTATTTTAATTTCCTTGATGTTTAATACACAAGAGCAGGGATGTGTCCAGGCAAATCTGATCGCATGTTTATGTCACTAATCTGGATGTGGTGATGAAGATTTTTGGAGTTCAACAGGTCTCCAAAGTTTGATATTAAACATGTTTGTGTTGTTATTGTTGATGGAGGTGGCATTGCAGGTGGTGGTAAAGCTATTTTTATTGTAAATTATGAATTAGAGAATTATTTTTAATATTTGACACCAGGACAAATGTTTCTGTTTGTCAAAACACCAAGTGTTGAAAGTAAAATAGTGAAGTAGTTTCTCTGCACTGCTCAGTACGGGCACATCCCTGCTAATCTTGAAGAGTAAATGCTTTACGTGTACTGCTATGCTTACTGTACTATCTGCAAGTTTGTTGTTGTCTCTTTAATAACAGCTTCTGTCTATAGAATATCAGGTTACAAACTTTTGATATCGTGTTTATTTGGAGAGGTTTAGATAACAAATTCTCGCCTGTTACAACCGTTATCGAAATGAGCCAATTAAACACAATATCAAAACGTAGTAACCTATTTTTTTTTTTATCATGCAATCCCTTTCAAGCTATATTTTTCTTTGGAAATATTAAAACGCAAGTGTAGACTAACATTTTTGATCATTCACAGATAATTTGCCAATGGTTATATCCGGAGATGACAGATGCTGGTGTAGAGTAAACATCAATAGAAAGTTACTGATTTTATATCTAAATATTTAATTTAAAATGTTTGCTCTTTCCGAATAAGGTGAGTGAATTGAAAAATAAAAGGTATTCTAATGCTACGGTAATTGGATATTTGAAAAACTACGAATTAACCCACTCATTGGGCCACTGACATACACATAATCCATTTTCTAGTGCCTGATAGTATCTCATTGCTATTCCTCATTGCTATGTGTTATCAGGCACTAACCTAATAACACTTCTAATTATCAGATAGGTACTATTGGGCCACAGGAAGTCTCATTGCATGATAATATCTGATACCATCAGACTTTGAGCATTTGAACACTGGGTATTTTAATAAAATAAAGGATTAAATTATTGATTCCAAATGCTATATAAATTTGCTCATTTAAAATAGAATGTATTCCATTGTTTTTTTTAAAGTAATTATTAAAATCACCTGATAAACAGATAACATAATGAATTAATGAAATGTACTTCATGTGGTTTTTGGTAACATTCCTTTTTATTAAATTATTGTACCAATGACTTCTTGATTTCATTTGAAATAATGTAATATTTTGCTTGTATTTTAAAAAACATTTGATTAATCAATTAACAGCTGAAACAATTTTGTTAATTACATTAACATAATTATTAGGTTAATAAAATTTGTGTTTTGTATGACTCTTTCAGCAAAAGAAAAGAAACATATTTAACTAGTGATATTAAACCTTTTGAACAAAAATATATTTATGTTTTTAAATTATGGATGTTTTATCTATTACTTTGATTTATTCCTTAATAACTAAGCACTATATTATTATGTCACGCTTTTACTTTTTTTAATGCACTTTGTTTGAAAACAAGCATGCTTTTACTGGTTTTAAACAAGATTACAACATTTAACTTTAGAAAATTGACAACCATTGCATGGTAAAATTCTGTATTGGAAAAGTGAAATTTATGCTTTGTTGAAAAAATAAAGACATTTCAGTCTGTACGTTTGTTCTCTCTTGTCTTTGGGAAAGCATACATAAAAGATAATTTTTTGTTAATAAATAAAAGAGTTACAAAATGTGACATTTGGTTTCTTCTGTGATCATATTTCACAAATAATATTTGTATGACATTTAATTGTCACTGATAAATAAAGTCAGTAAAATTGTATGTGCCAAAACAAAATGCTTGTGTGAGTGAGCGCGCGTGTGTGTATGTGTGTGTATGTGACTGGTGTGTTCATGTCCCAACATTTGGGTAACATCAGCTCAAGTTTTAGGAATTACATCCAACTATTCAAATTGGTAGAGTTTAGTAATCATAAAACTGTTTTTCTTTTCCAGACCTGCAGTGAGTCGGAATGCTCCTATTCCACCAAAAGTTCTGCGAGCAGAGCCGCCTCCTACTGCAGGAGGCAAAAGAAAGAAGATGGTAAAAGTTTCAGTAAGTTTTTATGTTTTATTTCATCATGAAAGACTGTTTGAACTGTTGAATAGACCCTGGGTCCAGCCTTATGGCCCGTTCTCACCACCGATCTGATCTACACAATGAAAAAGCATACATCTATTTTCATGTAGGTAATCATCTATTTTACAGGATCTTCAGTTGGAGCATATACATGGCTACCGTGGTTTTGATGCCAGAAGTAACTTATACTATGTGAATGATGGTGCTGATATTGTGTTCCATGCGGCCGGTGCTGGGATACTGCAGAACATAGCCTCAGGTAACTGATTCACTAAACTCTATATAACTGATTAAATATGTCACCTATGCCTGGTATTGAGCAATTTGTCAAAACTCAATATCCCTGAAATAGTCATACCGAAAGAAATAATGAGAATAATGCTCAACTATTATTAACCTGGTATCTTTTTTTTGGCTTTTTTTTTTAATAATTATTATTTCCATTAAAACTGGAATGGGATTGGCGAAAAGACAACATTTATATCAACACCTAATAAATAATTATAAATGGGATAGAATATGTGCTTATTGGGTTATATCTGTTAGAAGATAGTATCAGTCATTAGGATATTGAAGATTGCAAATATTTAGTTTCTATTTTTTTTAATTAAAAGACAAAATGATCTAGTATGTTATAATTTACAAATAAGATATTTTCTTCAGTCTTGTACCATTTACTAAGTGTAGAACCAAAATGTTTTCAAACTTCCACATTTTGAAACAAAAATAAATACACCTTTGTCTTGATCAACAGTTCTAACCTGTTTTCATTTGCACACTTTTATAAACACTTACAAAAAATAATTATATTTCAGGGAACCAATCTTTCTACCTAAAACACAATGATGATATCATTTGTTTGACTGTCAACCAACACCCCAAGCTGAAAAACGTGATTGCCACTGGACAGATCGGCAACACTCCATCCGTCCATGTCTGGGATGCTGTTACAAAGGAAACACTGTCAATAATCCGTGGGGTTCACTCAAAAGGTGTGTGTGCAGTTGATTTCTCCTGCACGGGAAAGTACTTGTTGAGTGTCGGGCTGGAAGAAGAACATAATGTTGCAGTATGGAGGTGGCAGGATGGTAAGTAACTTGTTTTTATCTCAATCACATCTTTTAAATGTGGTAGTACAGTGAAAACCCTTCTAAACTTGCTCCTCTAAACCAGAATCTCCTCTAAACTGGACAATTTTATCCTAATGTTTCCATTTTAGGGAAAATATTGCCCTTGAAAACTGGACACCTCTGAAAACCAGACATTTTACTTGGATTCATGAGTGTCCGGTTTAGACAGTCCATTGTATGTAATTTTGTCTTAAAGCTCCAATGTGTAGAATGTTTTTAATACAGTAAAACCTCTCTAAAACGGACAAGAAAAATTTAACACCTAATTGCCACTAATTCAATAATTTAGCAGATTTTTTTCTGGAGACTATGTGTCAAAAATATTATATGTTTGACACCAAATAGCCAATAATTAAACAGTGTGCTAGGGTCCCATTAACCAAAACATTTCTTTCTAAAATAAAAATATATAGATAAAATAATAAGTTCTCTAATCCAGCATATAATATTTTGTTGGTCCCATGTGAATCCGGTTTAGACAAGAGTCCACTGTCAATAAATAAAATGAAAATATTTGTCATTATCAGGAACTAAAGTTGCGAGTGCTCCGGGTCATTCACAGAGGATTTTCCAGGCTGAATTCCGCCCTGATTCAGACAGTCAGTTTGTGACAGTCGGTGTGAAGCATGTCAAGTTCTGGACAGTAGCTGGAAGCCAGTTGATTGGAAAGCGAGGAATTCTTACCACCACCGAGTCGGGAGCAAATATAAAAAAGATGCAAACCATGCTATCTGTAGCTTTTGGAGCAGTAAGTTTTCATTAATGCCATGGCTATTTCTGTTCCAACTAGTTGTTCAGAAGTAAGTTTTTCCCCTAAATCGATGTCAGAATGATTATATGTTTCATGTCTCAATAGCCAATGATTAAAAAGCGATCAATGTGCTCTGGTGACATCATTACATAAAATAAGCTTTACTCATTTTTGTTTTTCCATTGGCATGACAACATTTTGACTCTACTATTATAGAAAGTTATATTAATTAATATAAACTTATGTTTTAGAACAATTTGACGTATACTGGTGCATTGAGTGGTGATGTGTATGTGTGGCAGGACAACACGTTGACTCGACTGGTACAGAAGGCACACAATGGTCCTGTGTTTTCCATGTTCACAACTCTGAGAGACGGTCTCATTGTAACTGGAGCCAAGGAAGTTCCGTATGTATTGTACTTTTAATATTTTCAGTAAATGGGCAGTTTCTCTTGAAACTAATAAAATGCAATCACAGCCAAAAAAGTGAATAAGAATAAATAATTGCTTGGCTTAAGGAGGGTTTTGATTAAGTATCGGAATATGGTTTTGATTTCAATACTAACGAGCTAACTGGTCTGCATGCCAACTCATTTTCAACCAGAATGGCTTATGGAGCCTTTCACATCTAATCATGTATTTCCATGCTGTGATACCAAAAACATTTTAAAATTATATAATGCTTCTACATTTTTATGTTTGGGCTGATGGTCACAATCAAAAACATTTTAAAATTTAGTTTAAATTGGTTGAACGACTTCAAACCAGATGACAATCGAGATATTTAAAGGCATACTATCACATAAAAATTTATTTTGTCTAATTGTCGATTGTTTATTAAAGTTACAAACACTTGAGATACAAAAAAAGGATATTGTTTGACCTGAAACAATTTCTGCAGGTTTAAAAACTACCATGACAATACTAACCTATATTACAAATTCAGTCATTAATTGTCTAATTTTAATTTTGACGACAGCACAATTATTTGGATTATTTATTAAAATTAATAACAATTGGGATACCAAAACAACAAAGGGAACTCCACATCCCTTCTACTTTCACAAGTTTAAAAACAACCATGACAAACCTAGCATATTACAAGTTAAACATTTAATTGCCTAATTTTAATTTTGATGACAGTACAATTAAACATTTCTAGGATGAAGGACAGTGGACCGGTGAAGCTGTGGGACCAGGACATGAAGCGGTGTAAAGCTTTCACAATCAGTGATGGTGTAAAGAAAGCAGACGTTGTCAAGTCAGTCTGCAGACTAAAGGTTAGACCATGAGACACATGGACAAAACTACATATATGTGGTTTTCTGATTTTTGTATTCTACGAGTGTATTTCCTGCAGGAAACCCCAATGCTGCAGGCAGAGAGGTTTCCAACAGGAAATACACGAGTGGAATGCAGAAATCAGAAAACCATATATTATGTAGTTTTGTATTTATTACATACCCTAAATTGGAATTTTGTTTCCATATTATAGTTTTAAAATTGTAACACTGCTAGCTAATGACAGGGATTTCTTAATTACCAATTATTACACTTAAAAATATAACAATAAACAGAAATAACCAACAATGAGTGAAACATTATTATAATTTTAAGGATATTGTTTGAAAAGCCTTTTAAAGACAATGTATTAGATAAAATCCATGAACAATGTAATATTTAATTTGCTTGGAATATGTTACAAAACCCAGTTTTATCAACGTTTTCTACATCACCAGACTGTGTATGTGACATAATTGTCACTAATCGTGCATTTTAAATGTTTTGCCTGGTGTTGTTTTGTGAAGTAATAAATAAGTAAATAAATAAAATGAAATAACTTGACATAAGGAGCAATTACTAATGAATTTACAATTTAGGCTAAAAAAAGGAATGAAATTTTGAAATAAACATTTACATATTTATCTTTGATTATTAAATTGTTACTTGAATAATAATAATAATCTCCTTTTGGGGGGGTGTTATAATAATAATCATTGATACTTTGAGTAATAAAAATAATCAGTAATGTTTTGGAATGTTGTTATCTATGTTTATAACATAATTACATATGGTAAAGGATCAAGTACTAATGAATTTACAATTTATCTTTCAAAACTTGAAATAAAAATTTACATATTTGTCTTTGATTATTAATTTGTTGAATAATAATAATTAGTCATGTTTTGGAGTGTAATAAAAATAATCAGTAATGTTTTTGAGTGTTGTTATCTATTATGTTTATTACAGGGTAAAATTCTCGTTGGTACTGGAGATAACAATGTGTTGGAGATAGGAGAGAAGAATGGAGCAGTACAGGTGCTTGTGTCGGGTAATGGAGAAGGTGAGGTGTGGGGTCTAGACCGACATCCTACATCTTCACGATATATCACTGCAAGTTTCGATGGATCAGTTTGCTTGTGGGATGCTTCTTCCAAGGTAATATATCAGTAGTGTATTTATGAATTATTTAACCCATATCTGCTCAGCTATGGGTTATTTAATACGAATAAAGTGTATGAACCTTATATATAAATGAACAATCCAGGCGTGGCCATTACACCATATCAATTTTATTACTGTGACAATCTTATACATGTAATATAAGAAAAATTATGAATTTCAGTACTTTGCACATTATATACATCTTACTTAATGTTTAAAAGGCTACTTTTTTAAAATTCGGAGTGGAATGTAGCTCAGTCGATAGCATGTCCACCTTTGAAGCGGTCGATCGTCGGATCGATCCTTCTCAATGGACCCAGCTAGAGTTTGTTATTTTCTGTTCCAACCAGTGGTCCACAACTGGTTCATCAAAGGCCAGTACTGTTCTGTCTATGGAAAAGAGCATATAAAAGATGATAAGATAAAAATCAGTGTGTTCCAGTGGCGTCATTAAACAAAACAAACTTTACTTTAAAAAATTATATTTCTAGTCTCTTCTTGCTAAACTGGAAGTGGGTGCTGCAAGGTCCGTGGCATTCAGCACTGATGGTGAGATGATCGCAGTTGGACTGAAGACTGGAGAATTCCTCATCATGATGACCAATGGTTTGACTCTGTGGGCCAAGAAGAGAGACCGAGCTGGTGCAATCAATGACATCCGATTCAGTCCAGATGGCAAATATCTTGCTGTTGGTTCTGATGACAGTTGTGTGGATTTCTACGACATCAGTCATGGACCGAGTTTAACTCGAGCAGGATTCTGTACTGGTATTCCCAGCTTTGTGATACAGATGGACTTTTCAGCAGATAGCAAATACGTCAGGGTATGTTTGAGATTTGTTACTGCAGTATCATTTATTTAGAAGGGAATAGAAGTTTTATAAATTTAATCACGT
>JAUTWP010223200.1:0-15191 GCA_033042655.1 Cyathermia naticoides | reverse complement strand
TTCAACTTATCTCGTTAACAGAACGGCTAATGTACTTTGCATACATTGCTGGAAGATTAGTTTTGTGTTACAATGAACGGCATTCAATAAATAACAGCTAACGTAGTCTGTTGACTGTTAATTAGAAAACAATTATTGACAAATTAAAGCTCCGGTAACCGTAGCCTAATTCAGTAATTGGAAAATGGCGGTATTAATTACAACGATATTATCATTATTCATTATGCTAGACGGTCTATATAATGTTTTTTTTTTAGGTGGATGGGTATTACAAAATATTTTTATTTATTTTTTCACTGGCCATCGGGCACGGCAAAGTGATTATTTACTGGCCCGACTCCAAAAACCACTGGCCCCGGGCATCGGGCCACCGTATTCTAGAACCCCTGAATAATTGTTGACAGACAATGCTGACAACTGTTTGGCGTTTCTCTTATTTTTCAATAAATTGACATAATTTCATTATTCGCAAGAACGATTTATTTTAAAATGTGCAGTTATATATACATTTCACGTGAGCTGAAACTATAAAACTAGTGAAATGGAGATGTAGAGTATTGTGTGGCAGCATGATGGCTCGCCAATCTCAGCTGAAACTGACACTCTAGTGACTGTCAGTCTGTGAGTCTCACCTGTCAGTGTCAGTGTTGACAAAACACATCTCATCATCACACTCGGGCGACTCAGCCCGTCACAAAATAAAACCATCATCATATCCAGCAAGTCAACTGTTTCATTCCATTACGTGAAAAGACCAGGTTTCACACATTTCAATGGACGTGCAATCAAAATAACTCCAGAAATAGCTCGATCACATCCCAAACAACTTTTATTTTTCCATGGCTGCTTTTTCATTTTTTTATTTTATACTACTTTCTATAAATTAGCACCATTTATATTTAGAAGTCTTTGGCGTCATATTTCTTTGATACTGTTTTGTACGGTTATACCACTTTAAATGTGATAATATATATGAAAGGTTATAGTGATTTAGGACTGTTATTTATTGCATTGTGTACGATTAGCTTATGTATTACACAGTACATGTGTACTAGTAACTATGGTGGGGATAATAATAATAATTTATCTTTATAACATGCAAAATAATACATGGTTATTTAGTAAGTAGTATAGTATTAAAATCTCGCAACTAAACGAGATTTTGAATATTCAAGATGTCAGCCCCCAGTGTTAGCGGTGTTTGAAAGGTTTTATCTTCAAACATGGCCTAATTAACTTAGTAATCTAAGTTAATTTAATACAGAGATTTGGTAAATAAAGATGAGCTGGAGCAAAGAAAAAGACGATAATGTGGTTGACAAAGCAATTAAAGCCTACACTAAACTTTTACAAGAAAGACCGGTTCTCACGAAGTCTGTCACAAGGTGTTTTAAAGCAAAAGGGGCGTTGTCATAATAATGATAATTGAAAAATTGACTGAATAAACTTGTCTCTAGCTTCAACTACTTGTCACTTTAAGAAAACTCCCAGTTTCCACAATAACTATATTAATAATTATTATTATATATATTTTTTAACAACAGTCCATTCCAAATCGCAATTTGTTTTTTTAATTTAAATGTTCATTTATGATTTAATAGGCCTATGTAGTATGTAACGTTGCATTACAAATTTACAGTGATTACTAAAATTAATATAATATTTTAATACTCATTATAATTTATACTGGCTATTAACTGATCATCTTGGGAGCGACAAGTATCATGACATGATTAGACATCCACATGGGGGGTTTCTTTTTCATTTTGCTTAACATTTTATATATAACTTTTTGGTTAATATGATGAAGTTCCAAGAGTTTAACCAGGTTTACAACTTGCCCTTGGTGTTAAAACACCTTGGCCCTGTGATAATCATAGATTGCTCTGTCTAAACATTGGTGTTAAGTTGTCTAAACATTTTGGGTGAGTTGTCTAAACAATGGTGCTAAGTTGTCGAAACATTGGGTACTAGGTGTCTGAACATTGGGGGTGAACCGTTTAAACATTGGTGCTATACAGCTAAGTTGTCTAAATATTGAGGGCAAGTTGTCTAAACATTGGGGGTGAACTGTTTAAACATTGGTGTTAGGTTGAGTTGTCTCAGTGTGAGTTGTCGTGTTATCTTTATTAAATTCACAACTCACTATTTAAAAATTAATTGTTACGGTTACAAACTTACAGTTTTTAAAAATATTCTATCATCAACATACATACCGGTACATGTGTAATTAGTGTCAATAACCATATTTTAATTAATCAACATTTTGCACTGATTTGTCAGCCATTTATACTTTTTTATTTACTTATTTATACACACCAATGACTAATATCCATATAGACAATATTTTTTTGTGCTTTATTTATGTCCTGAACTTTTCTCTCTCGAAAATATAATAAATTAGTATGAATTACAAACCCTTACAAACTGTTACAGTAGGATGGTTATTTATTGCATTGTTTTTTTTTCAGTGCATGTATCTCAGCATTTGGAAACATTCTCTCGCAGTTAATTGTGCCAGTTCCTCAGTTACACAGCAACATAGCATGGAGGAGTGTTTTATCCTACGCTTTATTCGGGTAAATTCATATACATTACTATATTCAGTCAAAATAATCCCAGTGAAATGTAGATGTAATAACAAATATACATGACAATAATATTTTGAATATTTTTCAGTGAACTCCAGCCTGCAACTGTTAATAACTGTATTTGATTTTTTGACTTTTGTATATAATTCTGCAGTACACCCCTGGTATAAATACTAATGATCTGCAACTGTTAATGAAGTATGTGTACATGTATATATACCAGGGATCGCTCTACTCGCTCGCGAAATCGCCAATGGTGACTAGCATGCCAGTCTGGCAAATATAGTTTATAACCTGATGAAAAATTTGGTGAACTGTATATATTTACAGGTCTATTTAATCCTAGCACCATCAACCCTGTTCATGTCTGTGAAACTCAGGGGCCTTATTCACAAAAAAGTATAAGTACGTGCAAAACTAGCAGTTACGTTTGTCATAAATTTACGTTTTAAGTTAAGATTTTTGTTGAATGTAACTCTTTTACGGAAGAGATAAAATAAAAGCCTTAGAAACCATAACTTCCGGACTAAAGACACATTCATAAAACTCAGTTAGGTGCTGAAAGACTAACAAAAGACATGCCCAAACAATGCATCCATTTGAATTAATATAATTAGTGTTTATTTTAAATAAAGAAACATAGTTTATACATTTATACAAAGAATAACTAAAGTTGTTGATCACGTGACATCGCTGCCAAAGTGGTGACATAAGAGCACCTTCTAGTGCTTGATGTCACGATTTTGGTCCACGATCACAGAAAAATAAATCCACAAATTAAATAAATAACTTGTTATTAATTAGAAATCAAATTTACTGCTGATGTAAAAAAAATAAGTAAATAATTCCTTGTTGCATTCATTCTTCATTTAATTTTTTTGGGACTAAGAATGGTAGAATTGGCTAATCCAAATCCTATTTGGCTAAAGAGTTTCTTGAGCTAGCTCCATCCCTGATATACTATTGCTAATGATCTGCAACTGTTAATAACTGTTTTTGATTTTAGGTTTTTCGTAAATGGTCCTGCCGTGCATCACTGGTATTTGTTCATGGAGCAGGCGGGTGGCGCTCGGAAGGACGCGTCTGTGACCATCAAGAAAGTGCTGGCTGACAGACTTCTCTTTACTCCTCCACTCATCTTCACCTTCCTATATGTCATTTCCATTTTAGAGGTTTGTTTTTATATCTCTTCCTGTAAATATCATCAACCATTTGGTTACATTTGTACTTTACTCTTAAAGAGATAGTCAAGTAAGGCTTTTAGGCTGTTATATATATTCAATAATATTTAATAAACGTAGTTTGTTAAAATGAAGCAGTATATTGGTTTATTTAAATAAATTGACATTACTACTCCTTTAACTAGTTTATTAACTAGTTTTGTTGTTTCAGGGTCATGGTCACACAGGTGCAATGCACAGAATTAAGGATGTGTACTGGTACATACTGAAGATGAACTGGAAAGCTTGGACTGTCATACAATTCTTCATCATAAAATACATACCAATGAAGGTAAATAGAAATGATGTGATTGTATTTGTGTATTTGCTGTTACATACATGAATCTAATACGTACCAATGAAGGTAAATGGAAACAATATAATTGTATTTGTATTTGATTAACATTCATAGTACTATAAAAATACTTTTTATAGAAAAAAACCCTCTTATGTTTATGTTTACAACTGCTTGAAAATGAAATGGGGAATAATAAAATACATGTTTAACTTTCAGTATAGAGTTCTTGTTGGCAATGTTGCTCAGTTAGTGTGGACTATGTTCATATCATACAAGAGAAGACAGGTGTCATCATAAAGCTGTTAGTGACGTCACAGCTCTGTATGAAGATATTCAGTGGTGACACGTCAGATGTTCAAATAACAGGTGGAGAAGATTGGTCAAATTGATGCACAAATTTCCACTGCCATTCCGAGTGCTTTAAATTAGAAACAAATCTATTTTTATATTGTAAAATCAAGTGAATCAGTGTTTAATAATACACCCAAGGCTGCTGAAAGTGAGTAAATTTCTACTAGCCAGCCGGGCTAGTGAATATGAAAATCTACTAGCCTGCAGATCCCAAAATCCCTCCCCACTAATGCATTTAATATCCCTTTACTCAACAAACAAAATCCCTCCCCACTAATGCATTTAATATCCGTTTACTCAACAAACAAAATCCCTCTCCACTAATGCATTTAATATCTCTTTACCCAGCAAACAAAATCCCTCCACTAATGCATTTAATATCCCTTTACTCAATAAACAAAATCCCTCTCCACTAATGCATTTAATATCCCTTTACTCAACAAACAAAATCCCTCTCCACTAATGCATTTAATATCCCTTTACTCAACAAACAAAATCCCTCCCCACTAATGCATTTAATATCCCTTTACTCAATAAAAAAAATCCCTCCCCACTAATGCATTTAATATCCCTTTACTCAATAAACAAAATCCCTCCCCACTAATGCATTTAATATCCCTTTACTCAACAAATAAAATCCCTCCCCACTAATGCATTTAATATCCCTTTACTCAATAAACAAAATCCCTCCCCACTAATGCATTTAATAGCCTATCCCTTTACTCAGCAAACCACATCATAGACCCTCAAATTGTACGATCTCAATCTACTCCGGTTTATATTACTTCATATACAAATTCTTGTCTGTATTTTCCAGCTTTATAAATTTCAGATTTTTATTTAATTTTATAACTATACTCATGTAGGATTTCAAAGTAATTTAATGTTTCTATTTTAATAAAATTCTTCAATTATTGTAATGCTAATAATGTCGATTTATTTCAAAAGAAATGTTTGTTTCAGAATCATGATTTATTATATTTATTGATGTGTAATAAATGAAACTTTGTATATATATATGAGGCCTACCATTATTTATAGTACAGCATTATACCACTTAAAACAATCAATGTGCTCTAATGGTGTTGTTAAATAAAACACTTTACTAGTCAGTAGTTTGTTTTATATAATGACGTCACTGGAGTAAATTGATTTTTTATCTTATCAGCAGCTATTGAATGTCATTCATATGGTCATTTTAACACATTTCTTTTAGAGAAAACCTGCTGCCACCAAACAGGCTACTCTTTCCAATAGGCAGAAAGGGATTTTCCCATAGAAAGGACAGCACATACCACAACCTTTGATAAACCAGTTGTGGAGCACTGCTTGGAACTGAAAATAGTCCAAACGGCAGGTCCACTGAGCTACTCAGTACCATATTAATGTTTCTCACAAAAAATACCAGTATTCATAAGGGGTTAGTGATGGTAAAAGCCATGTTCTGATTGTTTTCCTGGTAAAACATCAGTGTAACGAAGATCAGTATTTTTGTTAGGAAATAGAAGAGTGGGTCAAACCTAATCCCAACACGATTGTGAAAACAAGAGACATTGACAGCCCCTTATTGCTTGTCTACAATTTTTCCATACTAGATTATGTTATAGAGGTTTCATTCTTATTGGCTAGATGCAGTGGAGGATATTTCACTGTAAAGTTTGTATTTTTTATACAACTATTGTGATAATACTGCTATAACATGAATTGTAAAACAAAAATCAAATATTTTACTTTTTTTATTTCATAGCATGTTGGGATGATAAGATGAACATGACTCAATGGACACAATACATCTAATGGAGAAATTCAACTGATAATACATGTATTTACAATCAATCAAATGCCTGCCAACATGAAAACATTGTACACAATTATACATTGGCCATCACTTAAATAACATTTCACTGCAAAGCTGAATTCCTGGCTCTATATTTCTAAAACTAATGCATAGTGCTTGGTTAGAGGTGACAAGATATACTGTAGTTAAACCTAAATAGTTTTAAAATTATAGTAGTGTCATCTAAAGGCAAAGTAGACAAGATCATTCTTATTTTTGCTACTTAATTATCTTTCATTTTTTTCTTTTGAATGGCATTTGTATAAACTTTCTGACCAAATTGAAAAAGATTATGTTATTGAAATTGTAAATAAATTATGTATGTATTTTTCAGTAGCAATAATAACATAATATAAAGCACCATTACGCCATACATTTTTCTATTTTTTTTAAGCTTAGGATCTGCCAATTAAACAAATTAAAATAAATCTATTCTGGCTAGTTTTTATTTATACCATGCAGAACAAAATTCTGCACTTCCCTACAATTGCTGAATAATACAATATAATAATGTTAAGTGAAGTTTCAACATCTATGAGATCATGTTACTTATTACAGTTCAATGCATACAAACTTAACATTAAAAACATCAATTTCAATGTTTAAGAAACTAGCAGATTTCAAGAAAAACCAGTGTAAAACAACGCCAGTTGGGATTGTCTCCGTTTATAAAGGCGCCAATAAAAATTGAATAAATAGTTGAGGTGAATTATCAATGTCAAAATTATCAAACAATGATTAGATACCAACTAAATATCACAGAACAAATTACAAATATTTAACAAATTTCTCAGAATAAAAGCCCACAGCATACATGTATAATGTACTGTTAAGCTTATAATAACCTCCAGTGTTATTATTTAAATTACAGGGAGTGATGTTTCACACTAATATATAGATGTCGCTTATTATGGGTACAACTTTCATGTAACATTTAGTTTTTTTAAACACCCCCAAATGTAACACTACTAAATGTAATATTATTTTTTTTTCCCAAGAGAAATGCACAACAAAACAGAATACAATGTAAGTCACAAACGCCGGTTTATATAAAAACATCAAATACATATTTTTTGTTTTTAGAAGGAACAAATGAGTTTTGATTTGCTAACTAAAGTAATATTTCAGACCGATTACAAAAGTAATGATTTTACAAATAACAGAAATTACACAAAGCATACTGCATTGTTAAAGTAGCATCATCGTTCTCATTTTTAAGTTAATAGTGAAACTCCTCTAAACCAGACAAATAATTCACTCCCAATGTGTCCATTTAGTGTAAATTTAACACTGAAAGCCAGACATTTTACCTTGTCCCATGGGTGTCTGGTTTAGACAGAGTCCACTGTAGTTATATATTTGTAATTACCTCGTTTACATCAGATGAAGATGAAATGATTTTAAGAAAAATGGACATTGTTTGAGAGATTCAAATCCCTTCATTAGAGTGAGATCATAACCAGGAATGAGAATGGCAAATAAGAAAAACAGCTGAATTAAAAAAACATTTAAACTAGAGGCCAGACCATGGTCAAAGGCAATGTTTCATGGAAAACAAGCAAGAACACAATTCCTTTCATTTGGAGGTGTTTAGGAATACTCACTTGATTATTTGTACGCCATGAAATTAAAGATTACCAGCAGTAAAGAATAACAAAACCTGTGTGTTTATTGGCATTTATAGCTGTCAAAACACAGGTGTGTGATTGCTGCTCCAAATCAGACATTTGGTGCAAATTTTGCAGAAAATTCTCCTTACATAACATCTATAGGATTTACCTATCATGTTAAAACACATTTAAAATATTGAACACTTCGATAGCATGGGCGATGCAACAAAATTGAAATGTGTGTCTCGTTAAAACATAAATAACAAGATATTTGAAAACAAAAATAAAAACATTTGTAGAAATAATGCATGTTTAAAAAGTGACAACATGTGCAAATACAAAACGTAAAATAAATGTAAAATACTGAAAGACCAATCCACTGTCCCGTTGTCTCCATTAGTCGTCTGCACACAGATATGTATCATTCACATCTTGTAGACACGGATATGTACCTATACCTCGTATTGAGTTATATGTAGAATTTCTGGTTTTGTCATAAGACAGCACTTTAATGCAATACATTGCGTACTAAACATTTAGTTTATTAAATAAAAAAAACTTTATTTTTCTTGTCTATTTTTATTACATTATTTTTAGAATTTTCAACACTACTTTTTAAAATCCTATTGTAGAACTTTTTTTAAATGTTAATTTGAAGAATATGAAGACACAACAAAGAAAGCATTATCAACCAATCAGTGGTGAGTATTAAATGATGAGCTGCGAGATCGTAAACAAACTAATATTCTATTACACAAAACAGAAAAACATTTCATTAAAAACTGTTCAATGTTTAGAATTTATAAATAATATAAACGTAATTATTGTTTGTTTTATTTGTCTTGGCAATAATACCAAAAACAACAATAATGGTCTTGCTACATCTGCACTCAAAATATTTGATAAATTTTGTAATTAATATCTAAGAAATTTAATTATTATTTCATACATTTTGTAATATCGAAGAAATTTAATTATTATTTCATACATTTTGTAATTAATATCTAAGAAATTTAATTATTATTTCATACATTTTGTAATTAATATCTAAGAAATTTAATTATTATTTGATAAATTTTGTAATTAATATCTAAGAAATTTAATTAATATTTGATACATTTTGTAATTAATATCTAAGAAATTTAATTAATATTTGATACATTTTGTAATTAATATCTAAAAACTAATCTTAAAACGACTTAATGCATCTTGTTTTTAACTTATTTTTTGTTAAGTTATGAATGTTCTCAATCTGAGGTGTAACTATAAATAAATAAATAACACTACACATAATATCACATAGAATGAAGTCAACACGTTATTCAGTGTGTCAGACTATCCAGGCTGCTACAACTACTACGTCGGTATCGGCGGTGGCGACCTGGACTGCGGTATCGAGAGCGAGAGCGACTTGATCTGTAGCTGTCATCTGAACTGTCTGATGGAGGTGTGGGGCGGTAATACGGGACTGGTCGTTTCCGTGCACTACAAATAAAAACACAAATATCTTCACGCTGTGTATATTACACATCATCAAATGTAATATCTGAAATATTTAAAATATTAAGTTTAAAATTAAACACTTTTGACTTCTATTACCAAGTATTTTAAATCTTTATATAATACGATTCCCAAAAAGAATTTTATTAAAAAAGGAAATATGCTAAAATTATTTTAAATATTAACCATTAATGTGGCCCATCCAACCTTCCTTTTAAATACAACCCAATTATATAAAAAATATTAACTAGTAATTAAAACCTGTTAAGTTATATTAAAACAGCCTACATTTAACATTTTTTCTTAATTTCACTTACAAACTATTAAAAAAAACTTATTGTTACCCAAATTTTCTCGATAATTTTTATGTCTACAAAATAACTTCCAAAATAAAGATTGAGAAATAAAATTTAATCTGTTTAGAACTTACAGAAAATATTTTAGACAACATACTGTATAGCTATATAATCACCATATTCCATTTTAATATCATCTTCGGCAGTAAAAAAAAAAGTAAAATAAGAAACAAGGTTATTCTTAATCAGCAGTTAGTAAAACAAAGAAACAATGTTAGTTTTTAAACATTCTCAACTCTTTACAAATAGAAAAAACAATTATGTTTTAGGCAGCCAGTCATGGTATACTAATAAACACCAACTCATCTTGACAAAGAAACCATTTTGGATTTCAAAATGACTTCCAATACATGACCTTGATTAAAATCTCAGGTACAATTGTCAACAGAACTGCTATCAAGCGCCACCATCATTCTTTCATTTCCAGACAAGTTGAACATTTCCATCAAATCAAAGGATTTGTTTGCTCCTTTATGGATGTGTTTTTTAATGAAAAACTTTAATTTTGATCAATATGGAGAATAAAAGATAACAGTTTAAGAAATAACAACTACATTTACACAGAGTTCATCATATAAAGTAACACCAGCTATGTACTGATGTCACGGCTAGAATAATCATCATGTAATAACATATCACTTGTACACTGGTGGGTAAAGGTCATAACCCACCCTCAACTGAAGCCTCTTGTGTAGTTATAATCTAAACAATTGCAGATACACTGTAGTTGATAGCTGGGTCATATTAAGATGCTGGTAAGCTCAAAGAAAGTAGTTTGTTTTATTTAATGACATCACTAGATCACATTGACTTATATTTTATCATCTGCTATTGGACGTCAAAGTTCAATAGAAGATGGATACATGGTCATAAGATTAGCCCAGTATTAGTTTCACTCAGTTCAAACATGCTCATCAAAACCTCGTATTGTAAACTTACTTCTTATCCAAATAATTCTGAAAATAACTTAGACAGCATTTACTAATAGACACGCATATGAAGATCTAATCAGGTTTTTATGTGAGAATTGTGAAGAAGAAACCTGCTCCAGTGACATGTTAGGATTATTTCTCATGCAACATTAGTAGAAAGATGAAACCATTGTAAAGTTTTATTCAATATAAATGGCGCAAATTGCAAGTTATTACAGAAAGTCAATATGGTTAGACATTGTAATCATTATATCAGTAATGCATACAATGTATCTATTATTGACACCAGAGTACGCTTTTATAATTCCATTCATATTCCACAACAATAACAATCCCCAATTTTGTATGATAAAAACTATTACAATACTGGACAGTAACAATATATACAATGATTTTCTGAATATACTTACAAATGTTCATCATTTAACAACTATTTTATTGTAACAAACAAATCAATTGTTTATTAACGTTAAAAACACCAATATTCCATAAAATATAATATTCTATACTTACAAGTGAAAGTATAGTGAGTATGAAAAACACACGTAAATATTAGTAGTCAAATATGATGTAGTGCTAAAACATGTTAACAATATCACCACAAGCAAAATATAAAAATAAGTGTAACAATGCAAACCACAACCATGCAGAATAAACAGACAAAGTAATCAGTCTGTGATAAACAAAAAGGAATAAACGTGAGTTTTACTCAAAGTGCAGTAACAATATTTTGGGTAGTAACCACATACACCAACTCATAAGACTTTTGGGGTCATTCCATCTCAAATCAACAAATAGGAGTCGCCCACGCACTTTGGTCTCAGATTCGCTTGAAATTTGTACTAAATGTTCCTTGGTTGTCCCCATGAATGATTATGAAGTTTAGGCTCTGTATTATTCTGTATTATTATGCCATAATTATTTTAGTTTTCTTCCAAATTCTTAACTGAAATCTTGAATTTAAATGGACATAAACAAATTAAATTTTTTGTTTACCTTATTCAGTTGATTGTTTAACTGGGAAATTTTACAATGTTTTTGACTGAATTATTAAATTTCAACATGGGACTACTTGTTCCTATGTTACACTGAAATATTAACACTATATGTGCATGCTTCACTCATCATGCATATTCTGAAAACTGGTTTCTTTGAAGACTGCAAGCTGTGGTAAATGCAAGGTCAAGGCTATTATTATTAGTTATGATATGCAAGTCAATAACTTTTGTAACAAGGTTATTATTATTAGTGGTAAATGCAAGGTCAAGGTTATTAGTTATGATATGCAAATCAGTTGTAACGAGATTATTAACTAGTGGTTTTAGTTTAACTGTCAAACATTTCAAACAACAGTAAAGAAATTCAACCAAATATACCATGTTGTGATTTCACTAGTTAATATCGATCCTGTGATCTTCTGTGGTATGGAGATCTCGACCGATGTCGAGAGATCCTGCGGCGATCATCATTCCTGTTTCTATCCTGGGACCGGGACCTTTAGGGAACAACAAAAGAGTAGAAAGGAAAGAAAATAAGAGAAATAAAAACAACAAAACAAAAAAAAGAGGAAAACAATATTCCATGCAACAACAAAATCCATCAACATTTTAACACATTTTACAATATGGAATGAAAAGCAAAATAAGGAAAGATTTTCTCATAGTCATGATCTAAATCATGCAAACTATTCTTAAATACTGATAAAGTGGAAAACAAAATTATAAAATCATAAGAGATAATTGTGCAGAAAAATAAATTGCTGTTGACAATATTTAACAATTGTAAGCCTCAAATACAATATATCTTTTGCAGTTTCACTGAATACAAATATTTAGATATAAAACATTTAAACGATTCTCGTCCTGGTGAGATGCCAGTGAGGAATATAAAGGTAAAGAGAACAGTTTAGGTTTATATCGGCTGCTACTCAGACAAATACATGGCACGAATACGTATTCATTACAAATAAGTATGCACTATATAAATATCAAATATCACCATAGCATTGCTCATTTGTTTAAGTCAGTGAGAAATATTTCTTGAACATTTCAATAAACTGACAACTCATTAACAACGCAAATTTATAATTATTTCCAATTTATCAATTACAAATATCTTCACAGGTTGAGTCTAAATGAATGTTGAAGTTTTTACTAGTATTATAGTCATGTAACAAGTTAATTTTTGAAGTAAATGCTTACATAATACAAGTAATTTTATAACAAATATGATGTCATTATATTAATATATATAACTTTTATGTAAATAATTTTTAAATATGCCGAAACCTTTTTTTAACAAACATGATGTCATGATATTAATATATATAACTTTCAGGTAAATCATTTTTATGTTCCGAAAGAGAGTATTTTTGAATGCAAAAGTGTACATTTGTATGTAACAAGGCACTGACAGAAGCTGAAGAATGGAAAGCTAGGGACAGCGATCTGACCTGGTGATACGACGTTTGTCTAGGTGGCTGGGAGATCCCTTCCTACGTCGGATAGACGGACTGCGAGACCCGCGGAGACGTGGACTGGAACTCCTACTACGTGAACGCCTTCGACTCCGTGAACGTGACCGCGAGTAACTCCTGATAACACGTATTAAATATAGATAAATAAATAGATATATACATATAGATAGGTATATAGACAGACAGCATAACAAACTAAATCAGCTATGTTGTGTTATTCTAAATTAAAATAAATCAGTATATATAAGAAATAAAGAGTTTATAAAATAACATTACCGGTACAAGTAATGTCACAAACAAATGAATAAAATAATTCACCTTTTTCTAGACTCTTCTTGACTTTGAGTTTATAAAATAACATTACAAGTTATCACGCAATCAAATGAATACCTTTTTCTAGAGACACTTCTTGACTTTGAGTTTATAAAATAACATTACAAGTTATCACGCAATCAAATGAATACCTTTTCCTAGAGACACTTCTTGACTTTGAGTATGAACTTGACCTAGATCTGGAGTGAGTTGGTGACCTTGAACTTCTTCTCCTGGACTTCCTGTGAGGTGAGCGTCTGGTATGTGAGCGAGATCTTGACTTTCTTCTCTTGTCGTACTTCTCATACGAGCGTCTGCTTGGTGCGGACTCGTTCTGCTTCACTCGTGACTTGGGGCTTGCATATCTGTGTCTGTCACTCGGAGAATAACTTAATGATCGGCTGCGATTTCGTGAAATGGGTGGTGAGACCGGCAATTTCCCATTTCTCTGGTACCCATTGGATCTGTTAGACTTTGTCGTACCATTTTCTTTAGTAGGTCTAAATAAATAACATCAGTTAATTGTAAAACATTATAATATAATGTGTTTTACCCATCACTGCTGGAAGTATTTTAAAATAATTTTATAATTCTTTGTAACAAGTTTCCACAAAAATAAAAATAACATTAACTTCACTCACCACACATAAATAGACTACATTAAAAAGTAAAGTTTTATTTATTGACACCACTAGAGCACATCGACTGTTTTTTAATCATTGGCTATTGTATGTCAAACATATTTCTTTCTTTATATATTGTGTATATTTTATGTGTTGTTACATAGTGAATATATAGTTTAATGTCAATGCGAGAATCTTTCACTCATTTGCGACGATTAAACATTTATCAATTTAATGACATGATATTAAAAATATAGCATGAAAATGATGCCAAAAATACATTTAAAACCAAGAATATAAATTTCAACACTTTAACAGCAATTTAAAAATGTTCATAGTCGGATCTATTTGAAAAAAGATTTTTCCACCAGAAACACTAGTAAATAAATGTTTAAGGTTTGGTGAGGAATAAAAGCTCAAGCAGTGGTTTGAAGTGTGAGTTTTACAATAGTTAACTTACCAATGAAAGTGAACCGGTAGACTTTTGTCTGAAGGAAAAAATCTTTTTTCTACGTAATATAACTGATTGAAATACTCTATAAGAAGTTCAACGCCAGAAGCATCCCGTAATGGTGTCCGAATAGCCTGAAAAGAAAAAAAACAATCATCAGTACTCAGAGATGCACAAATTATAATTAGTTGGGTAACCCTTTTCTTTTGTGTAACCATTTTTAAAAATAATGAAATTTATTATATTTTGTATTTGTTTGTTTGTAATAAGACGTGTGTGTGTGTGGCAATGCAGCAATAATGAATGGAAAATAAAAAAAATATAAAATAAAAATAAATAAAAAATTAATGCGAACATGAAATGGGTTATGGAAGGACAGTTTTGCGCAAACGAAACGGTCGTTCACGCAATCTGTGCAACCTTGTATCTACATATCAAATTGTTAAATTTTGTCATAACGACGCCACTGGAGTACATTGATTCTTATCTTGTTAGCGGCTATTGGATGTCATACATATAGTCATTTTGACAAACGTTTTAGAGAAAACCTGCTGCCACCACATAGGCTACTCTATTCGATAAGCAGCAAGGGATCTTTTATATGCACTTTCCCACAGACAGGACAGCACATACC
>JAUTWP010223089.1:0-15192 GCA_033042655.1 Cyathermia naticoides | reverse complement strand
AAGAATTATCAGCCAATGAGAATTGAGTATTTCCAAAATAAAGATAAATGTAAATTGCGGATTATAAATTAATTGATCGAAACGTAGCGCAGAGTTATTAGGCAAAAATGTGTCTTCTTTTCAGACTTAGTTTTATTCTATATTTATATGTTGTTTTTTAATATTGATATTCTCAAATTAATTTGATGATGACATTCTATTTTAGATACGTGCCTTGAAAAAAGGTTGTTATATGATGGTATGTAGTCCTGGATATGAAACTTAATATTGATTCGTGTGCAGTATTTGAGAACTTTGTCATTGGATTATTCTTCAGCCAACCAGAACTCGGAGACAGGAGGCATCAGTGTCTGACTCGGTCCGCCAGTTGTGAACAAAGTGAATAATGTAATCAATATTCGATCACCACTCCTCCACGTCCCTCCGTAGCCACGCATTGTCCATTAACAAGTATTTCCTTTCCTATTCTATAAACACAAACAGATTTCAAAAAGGTACATCATGTTTATGGCGTATCGACCCCATCTTGTGTAACCTGATAGGATTTGCTTGTTTCCTGAACATTTCAGCCAATAAAACACGACAAACCAATATTTAACTGTTATATGGCATTGCTGAGTATTAGAAAGACTCACAACAAAGGCATTTTGTCCAAACCATGTTAAACGTTTAATAGATTTATTTTTATTGCTGTGTAACGGTTGGAAATAACTGAAATAAAGTGTAAGTCTGTTAAACGTGATTTATAACATGACATGCCCTTTGTGACTCGTCCTCCTTCCAGCTGCGTTCTTCTAAAAAGAGAATCCGTTTATTACAATGAGTATTAACATCACTTGAAATGCCTACACGTGTAATTTAATATAATTGTTAGTATTGCTATGATTGCAATGACGTGAACCATCATAATTGACAAGTGTGTATGCAATATGGGAGTGTTCGTGATTGCTACTGTTTAATGCATTTGTCACGCCTAACTTCCTCAAGACAATAGCTGGACAGGAGAAATAGGATGTTGATGTACTGTCGAGTTATAGGCTTGTTTTGTTATATGCATTAGATGCGAATTACAACGAGGCAGAATATAATTCATTCTTTGTTCTTTATTTCAATCAAATCCAGTCAACGTTTTGCAACCCAATTATTCCAGACTCGTAACTTTTCATCTTGGTGCTTTCATATCAAACGTTATTATTTGTGGACCCAGAATTAAAAAAAATAATGTTTTGTAAAAAGTATAATATGTTCCATAAATAACGACAATTCAAAGTAGAATAGGTAATTAACTGTATAGCTTGGCCTCGTCGGATTAAAAAAAAATGCAATTGCTATAAAAATAAAGTAATTATTCTTGTTTATTACATTTTAAAGTGTATTCGTAATATTTATTGTATAACAATTATGGCATGAAGTGCGAAATTCTCTAAGTGAATAAAAACAACCACATAATCTATGAAGTTAACATAGAAATATATCAAAACGATTTATTATATAGCATGTGTTATTTGTTACCGTGGTACCTAAAAGGCATAATGTGTACGATATCCGCAAACAACGGATGAAGTCAAACTATATTTGAGTCTACTAACACACAAAAAGTTTTGAGTAAATGATGTTTAAAGTATTTTATCAATATAAAATCAGTAATTTGCAATAAAGCGAATTATTTGCTAGAATAGCTATTATTAGAAATACATATTTTCGTGTTTCTTCTCAATTGTTTTCGTTTTTTATATTGGGGGCGCCGTGAATTTAGGGAACTGTTTGGGAGATAGTAGCATCTGCTGCCAGTAATTCCCACAACTTTAATACATTTTCAAATAATTTTTCTTGCATGTTTTGGAGTTTATTTTTTCAATGAAAACCATAAATAAACAGAGTAAGTTGGGCTATTTCTGAAACAAATCTTATTATCACAAGTGTGTAATTTCAGCAAAATAGAAAATTGACTTGAACTTTGAAAATTGTTGAGATCATTCTGATATCAGATTCTGAATCGTTGTCATCACATCCATTCGATTGAAAATCCAAATAATATATTTAAGAAGATCTTCAATGTCTTTAAAGTGTCAGGTTTTTTGTTTTTTTTAAATATTTAACCATTTAGAATATATCTTGTACGTTTGATTGATGTCTTCTGCCGTAACCATCTGCTGTACCGTAATTAGGTCATGTGAGATGCACTACGACTCAGCAATGTCGGCAAATAACGGTCCGATCTTAGCTGAGTTATAGTGCATTTTGCGTAACCTAATTACTGTAGAGCAGATATTACGGCAGAAGAATGGAGCGTGGTGGACATCAAACAAACGTACAAGATATATTCTAAATGCATGTAGTTAAATGTTTTTTTTAAACCAGAAACTGTCACTTTAAACTTTGAAGCACTGTGTTTTGGGTGTGAGATTGTAGCATTTGGCACATCAACTTTCACGTTTTATTTGCAAGGCTGACATCTCTGTGACAGTCTAAGAGCTCTGTAATGAAGTTTTAATATAGTAGCCTACAGCACTAACAAATGTTCGTGTAAATGAAACTTTCGTACACTTAACTCATTATTTTTGACACAGTGCATTCAATTGGTTTAACTTGTTGTCCTGTGCACGTCTCGATATGTGTAAATCAGTGGGTGAGAACCAGATGCCAAGTCAAACCAACTGAATGCACGCTTTTATTTTAATGCTGATATTTTAACTGATTTTTCCTTATAATTATTTATTTTATCAATTTCTAATTGTTTAAAAGTATTGGAAATATACATGCTAGGTCTTTTGGCTTTCTATTAAATAGGGCAGGTTACTATGAAAGTGGTCCTCGCATTATTTTTTCTATGGCACACCTTATACAGGACAGGACATGTTGTTTAACGTCCACGTTCAGAGCCAGGCTGTTAGAGCACACGCCTCTCCCTTTGCCTTTTAACTGTAACTTCATAAATATTGGATAGTTTTACTTCATAAAAAAGTAGATAATTAAGTTTAGATAGTAATTTGAAAGTTGTCTGTTTATTTTTATATAACAAGATAGTTGATAGTGTTATACTATCCATACACTGATACAACATTTAAAACAATGAATATACATGTACCATCAAAATGCGTCTCTGATGATATCTATTTAAAAATGTGTGTGCAGAAAACAAGCATACACGCACGCACACACACACACACACACACGCACACACACACACACACGCACAAACCTAGGGATATCACTTTATTCGGGGATTTGCTGCTCGTTCGTTAAATAATCCCATTACTAGAAACGCATTTTTAGGTTGTTTTAATTCCTTTCAAGGATTATAATATATCGGAACATATCAGATATATATCTACATGTTTATCATGAAAATAACTATTTGAAAATAGTAATTGGATTCTAGAATAATATTATTTTTATATAACCATCCTGGAGTTCCTAATTCAAATTTCATCACCTAATCGTGTATGGGACATTAAACGATTGCCATTGGGATTATGCAGTTTGTTAGAATCCGGGCAAAACCTCAAACGTAGTGACACAAATTTCTTTATGTGTTAGCCCCCAGTTCGGACGGTAAAGCTGAATAATTACCGATTTTGATAACAGATTGTGACGACAAGTACGTTTTCAATGAGAGACAATCCTTATAAAAATTACAATTAGAAACATGCAGTTTGGGATATTTCCGTTCCAACCAGTGGTTCACAGCTAGTTCATCAAAAGCCGTGTTGTCCTGTCTGTGAAAAGAGTAGCCCACATGGCAGCAGCGGGTTTCCTCTGAAGGAATGTGTCAAAATAACCACATGGATGACGTCCAATAGCCGATGATAAGATAAAAAAAATCAATATGCTTTAGTGGCGTCATTAAATAAAACAAACTTTACTTTTTTTTACTTCATACATAAAATACAAGAAAATATAGAAAATCTAAAGATTTGCATAGTTACGAAGTCTTACGCTACACGCTTAGCTGCTTACAACAAACATGGAAATAAGTAAAATGAATAAAACATTTTTTATTTTTTATGATTCCATATGTTTGGACATCAATGTTATTAATTGTTTAATAAAGATAGTTATACGGAAATCCCTGTAACAATTCATGTGCACAAATCAGATGGAAAATTACAAAAAGATTATAAAATTATGATCAGCGTAAAGTATAATAAGCTAGGCCATTTAGCACCGGTGAAATTAATATATTTCTCGCCCATTGAACTGAAAGTTTAACCGTACTACCCAGTTGTTCTTTAAAAATAATTTTCAATAATAATTGTTTACATGTTGAGCATTAATTAAATTAATTATGGTCACGCTGGTTGGCCCTAAACAAGGGGAATGACCATTTCGTAGTCATGTCTGCCAAAGGAAAAGAAAAACGTATGCATAAAGAATCCGTACCTATGACGTCTTTGTTAAAATATAGATCCCATTAAAACACGCTCTTGAATCTCCTTCAAACACAGGTTTGAAGTAATCCACGCATCAGATTACTAATGGATTGTGCATAAAGTCATACTTCTGAAACAGTAATATGTTGAACAAATAACGTAAGAACCAATGTTTTAAGGAAAGATTTTATTTCTTGGTTGTAATCAGTCAAAAACTCTGCCCCAGGTTATGCAATGTCATACAGTGTACCAGTACTTCCGGTACAGATGTTTGAAGAATGCAGCAACGTGTGAGATACAGTTAATAATAGGTGTTAGTCTGAATAGCACTTTATTCCATGTACAAGTTCTTATTGGCTTGCTGCAAGATGAGTAAATAGTCGGGAGCCACACGTCTGTATAACACACAGAACAATTAGAAGGCATGTGTTTTAACTTTAGTACGACTGTCTGTTTATTAGCCGAATCTAAGACTGGGCATGCGCATTTGGCTTGATTCCACCTGCCGTTGTCTGAGACCAGAAAGCAAAGCCGCTAGGTTATTTACAAGTCTCTCCTGTCTTCGCTTTTGCACTGAAAGTACAACAATAGATTACTGTTACCAGGATAATTGTGTATTATGAATATATACTGAAAGACAAACTTTTTACTTGGATTAAATTGACGGGCATTTCGGCCAATCAATGATGCCAACAAGTTTAATGTCTGACGTACTAAATAATAATAAAAAGTTTGTTTTATTTAATATAACGACGCCACTAGAGCACATTGATTTTTATCATCGGCTATTGGACGTCAGATATATGGTAATGTTCACACATTTCTTCAGAGGAAATTCGCTGCTGACACATGGTCTACTCTTTCCGATAAGCAGCATGGGGTCTTTTATGTGCACTTTCCCACATACAGGACAGCACATACCACAGCCTCTGGTAAACCAGTTGTGGACCACTGGATGGAAAGGAAAATAACCCAAACTGCAGCTGGGTTCACTGAGAAGGATCGATCCGATGACCGACCGCTTCACAGGCGGACACGCTACCTAAATACATGTAATAATAAGTGTTACTAAGCCACTGAAGATCTACTTACTCGTTTCTGACTCGCCTGCACCATCTAAATCTCTGAAGCGCAACTTCTTTAAAAGCAGCTGTGAGACGTCTGCAAACAGAAGAAAATATTAACATTACTTAAATATTATTTTCAACGT
Source organism: Cyathermia naticoides (assembly GCA_033042655.1). Taxonomy (NCBI): domain Eukaryota; kingdom Metazoa; phylum Mollusca; class Gastropoda; order Neomphalida; family Neomphalidae; genus Cyathermia; species Cyathermia naticoides. The sequence goes on along the minus strand of JAUTWP010223089.1, from coordinate 9,609 downwards.
AAATTTGTAATCTTAGTGAAAACATCAATGGCTAGTAATAATTGATGTATGACAGTGTCTCTTACTTGCACTGTTAATTAACTCAGAGTAACACTAGCACTCCAGCCCTTCCTTATCGATAGAGCAGGTTCAAAATGAGCCAATTCACCTACTAGTATTTTTAAATTAAATAATTCTACGAAGACGGACAGGATATACTAGTAATCAGGAAGAGAAACGAGTGCCATCCCCATGAGATAAAAGCAAAATTTGTTTTATTTAACGACGCCACTAGACCACATTGATAGCTTTTTTAATAATCGGTTATTGGACGTCAAACGTATGGTCATTCAGACATAATTTTCGAGGAAACCCGCTGCCGCCACATAGGCTTTGTCTACGGTTTCCGATAAACAGCAAGGGTCTATGCACTTTCCCACAGACAGGACCGCACATAATTATAACGTCCTGTGATGAACCGGTTGTGGACCACAGCTTGGAACGAAAAATAGCCCAAACTGCAAATGGGTCCACAGAGAAGGATTGATTCGATGACCGACCGCTTCACATGCGAATACGCTACCGTTTGAGTTACGCCGCTCCTCCCCATTGGACAAGACAGTACATAGAAAACTATAGTTTGTAATTAACTCATGAATATGTACGTGTATGTACTTGTTTGTTTTATTTCAATTAAGTGTGTCCATACAATACAACTCAACCATGTAGCGCTTGTCATATTCATAATACAGCACGCGTCATCCAAATAGCAGTTATTGCCAACTAAAAACCCACATACTAGTTTTCTAATTAAACCATTAACAACAAATGGTTTCTGTGATGGATAATCCATTGAGGTTTGGCAGAGTATGACTGATCAAGCAGTAGCAGGAGCGGCGGAACAAGGTACAGATTAACCGAGGATTTTCTCACATATTAATTGTCAGCGCCACACAATGCACGTACAAAACATTTACTTCATATTTATATTGCCGCCCACCCATTGTCATCATTCTTTTACGTGCTTACATCACAAGTGTTCAAGCACGCCTGTCCACCCACCAAAAGCAATCTATAAATAGTAATAAATCTAAAATGTCAATTACTATTGATGCTTATACCTGACAATGAGAAATCTGTTACGCACCATTTTGACTTTTGAGAAAACAAAGACCTAACTAAATGTTTTAACGTGTGTAATTGTCCGTCACTAAATATATGGATTTTTTATTAACCTCATTTCATTTGATTAGTACACGTGATACAAGAATGGTATGTTAATTCTACTACAGTTAAGTGTGTCATTCAGTTAATTCAAAAGTCACTTGACTACGTTTAGTGATTGTCTGTGGCCTATTTCAGTAACAAGTGGACAACTTTAGTTCAATTCTTGCCAGAGATACTTCTTATTTCCGTTTATCAATTTGATTTCTTTTTCTGGAGTCTTCCTTCATGCTGACAAATGTTGCTCATTTTCAAAATGCATTCAGTCGGCTTTGTATAAAGGAAGTTAGTTTTTTATTATTATTTTATATAATTATTATATTCCACCTATATGAAGGAATCTTTGTTTTAACGGAACCCCAGCACATTCCTTAGTCGGAAACTGATGGTGTCCATACGATTTTGACAACACATAGTATCAGAAACACCCTATCTCTGTACATGCTACTCTTTTTCATAGGTCATGTCAAGTTGTTTAACGTCTACGTTCAGAGCTAGGCTGTTATAGCAGACGCCTGTCTTTTTCACAATAAGCAAGGATCTTTTATATGCACGCTCCAGCAGGACAACACACATGATGGTATTTGATCAGTTGTTGACCACTGGGTAAAATGGAAACCAACGCAGTGGAGCAGTGCCCGCCCCCGCTAAATTTTTCAATTTTTTTCATTGTAAATATTTTTGGGAACGTTTGGGGCCCTTAGGCTTGTGATTGGGGGTCCCCCTAAATGGAATTTCTGGATCCGCCACTGCAACGGGTGGGTCCTTTGAGAAGGATCGTCCCGTTCTACCATCTGCGATATCAACATACTACATGTATACAGCATTGTGATGCACATTAAATTAACTTACACGTTATAATCGAGCTTTAGATAGATTTAGATGGCACTTATATTACGTGTGCGCCAAAATAGCGTACAAAAGAGTTTCCTTGTATTGAATAGGAATTAAATGTAACATTTGCAAAAATCTTAGGGTCTAATCAATTGAAACAGGACTATAGTAGTTATATTGTGTCAACCCAGCAAAAGCAATCTATAAATAGTAATAAATCTAAAATGTCAATTACTATTGATGCTTATACCTGACAATTAGAAACTTTTGACTTTTGAGAAAACAAAGACCTATCTAAATATATGGATTCTTTCGGTTGGTTAGTACAAATAATACAATGCTCATTCTACTACAGGTTAGTGTGTCTTTAATGCCACTTGACAACAATTAGTGACTGTCTAGTCTATTTCAGTAACACGTGGGAGACCAGTTCAATTCCCGTCAGTATCATTGATCTACTATTCATAATGAAGTTAATGTTTAACGACTCAAAATTAAAAACAGCTTACTAGATAACATTCAAATAAAGTAAAGTTTGAATCAAAGATAAACATATTTATTGATTACAGCAATACACACATAAAAATGCGCTGCAAGACGGATAAAAAGATTTTTTTTAATGAGTGAAACCTTTGGTGGCTTCTCTTCTCTCGCGTTCCACATTCACACATATAGTCAAAACGTGCATTAGCTATTTATTTTTTGAATTTATTATGATAATAATAATAATTATTATTACTACTATTATTATTATTATTATTATTTATTACATGTACATTGTACTATTATTATTATTATTATTATTACTATTATCATTATTACTATTATTATTACTATTATTATTATTATTATTATTATTATTTCTCAATTCACTGATCGATCCATCTACGTTCTGCTTTTTAACTAAGCCAACCTCACACTTGTAAACGCACACTCGAACTCATACTCCAACACACTGAGTGCTTCTTGCCATTTTACCCACTGCTGAATATTGAACTACATCATTTTTATATTAACTAAGCTATTAATTTTTCAACACGTCTCTTCCGCGATTATTGTTGCATGGGTTTATGTTACTAAAGTAAACAAGGTTTCAACCAGTCCTCAACGTTACATTAGTTTTGTATTGATAAACTTCCGCTATACGAGTCCAGTGCGTGTCCCTGACTTACTCCGTCATGCGGTTAGAGCACGCAACACGTAACCCGCATTATGCTTCCATCTGTATTCAAACATTCTCTCATTTCCATCCAGTGTCGACAGCGATCATGAAGTCAATCAATGAACACGGATTATTTAAAAAGGATTCAACTGATTTGAAAGTATCATGTTTCCAAAAACGTCCATCATTGTTTGTTTAGTTTACCTGCAATTACCATTAAAAGTGTTTAAAAGAAGTTTTGATTACATTTTCCGATAATGTGTGGCATCTAGACTAAAACACAAATAAAACAATTAACTCGGCTAATGCTTGTTATACTCAAAAGAAAATGTTTACTATGAATGTGAAGTGTTAACAAATCATATGAAATTGTTTTATATTGTCAATGGTTCGTTATTTTACAAATACACATGCATTCATAAATCCAATAATCAATTAATAGACAAACAACACCTTTAAATATCAAATGTGTACTCATGACAGCATACTTGAATAATACTATTTGTTATACTATTTATATTCTGATCCTGAAACATGCGGAAAGATGTGTTTTAATCTTCATTATAATCTGGCTTGGTGCGCAGACAGCATATACCTTTGAAACTTTATTTAATTCACTCAGGCCATCAGACGACAGCACATTAGGACAGTTTTTACAATGAATATTTAAAATGACAAGATTAACAAGTGAGTTCCCGCTAGTCCAGTCTTGCGACTTGTGTGTGGGTTTGGTGCAACTGGTTTTGGAATTATTTAAGAGAATTATGCCGAATTTGAAATTGGTGTGCAATTGTTTTGGTGATGGAAATTGGGCACAATTTGGATGGTGGGTTTCGAAAATAATAATAGGACGGATGGATTAGCAGCTGTCCGTCTTGATGTAAGGCTAGGCCACCATATAGGAGATATCCCTGAGACGGGCTGACCCTTAGTCCGGGAGGTTTTGGTCTTTCTAAAGTCTGCTTCATGTAAAGATTTCTGTCTAAAAAATTAGTAAAATTGTTAATTGAATTTAATTAAATAAATACAAAATTAATATTGCTGGTTTGTCTATTAATTACTTTTTATTTTGTTACAGTGCTTATCAACTATTTTTGAGAAGTTCAAAGAGAAGAAACCTTCAGTTGTTCAAGCACTCCGAGAAGCCACGGATGCAATTCTGCCTTCAGTAGGTTTTTGGCTGTAATGTGTTAGCATAATTATATATGTGCACATTAAAAAAACCAAAAAAACATTTTGCACTGATGTTTGAGTCTTTCTATATGACCTTAAAAATAACATGATAAAGCATGTAAAATTTAGTTTTTATAAAAATATGAACTGATGAGTTTCTTTTAAATTTGTTTTAAAAAGTTCATTTTAGTTATATTATTTTGTTAAGTTATCAAGAAGGAGTGGGATATAGTTCAAGCAGTAGTTTTAGACTGAAGTGGTCAATCATTGGATTGATCCTTCTCAGTGGACACATTTGCAGATTGGGCTATTTTCCATTCCAACCAGTTGTCTCTAACTGGTTCATCGAAGGCCATTGTATGTGCTGTCCTGTCTGGGAAAATGCAGGTTTAATCTAAAAAATAAATATGTTAGAATCACCATGTTTGACGTCCAATAGCTGATGATTAAACAGAAATCAATGTACTCTAGTGATGTTGTTAAATAAAAGACTGACACAGTCAAATCTGTAATAGAAGTAAGGACTTAAAAAAACTGGAATTGATTTGTTGATGACTTTAATACATTGAATACATAAGAAGAAATTCAGGAATTTGATTTAGTAAATAATACGCTTGAGGTTTTATTCCTCACCAAACCTTAAACATTTGTTTACTAGGGTTCCTGGTGTAAAACTTTAGATAGTTGGTTTTTCTTTATTCCTCACCAAACCGTAAACATTTGTTTACTAGGGTTCCTGGAGGGAAAATTTTATCTTTTTTAAAAGAGATTCGACTATATGAATTGCTGTGTTAAAATTTATGTTCTTGATTTTAAATGTATTTTTGGTATGTTTTTCGTGCTTTATTTTTAATATCATGTCATTAAATGTTTAATCGTTGCAAATGGGTGAAAGATTCTCGAAGCGACGTTAAACTAAATATTCACTCGCTCACTGATTGATCTTGTTCTGTTTTAGGTAACTCTTGACTTGGTCATGGAAGACACACTTGCTGCGCTAGAGAACAAGAATCCTTCTATTAGAGCAGAAACGGCACTGTTTCTTGCTCGCAGCTTTTCCAGGTGTACTGTGGCAAGCTTGCCTAAGAAACTGCTGAAGGCTTACTGTAATCAACTCTTAAAGGTGAGTCCGGTGGATATGATGCTTCATGATATTAAAATTTATATTTTTGGTTTTAAATGTATTTTTGGCATGCTTTTCATGCTATATTTTAAATATTTTTAATATGTCATTAAATTGATAAATGTTTAATCATCGCAAATGGGTGAAAGATTCTTGCAGTAACGTTAAAATAAATATTCACTCACTCATATTGTCACTGCAATTTGTTAACATTTAACCTTCAGACTACTGAATTGTTTTTGTAGTTATTGTTTCCTTTGTACTGAATAAATTTTTACAAACATGTTGAGAGGGGGTACTAGAAAATCACTTTTCATTTTAAATATTATGAATGGAAAACTTAACAAAAACATAAAATAACTGATAATCAATAAATCTTAATTACAAATGTTGTTTTTTTGTAAATGTTTGGTCCAATTTTCCTCAGTGTCTGTGATCTGTAATTACACGAAATGTTGAGAGGGGGTACTAGAAAATTACTTTTCGTTACATATTATGAATGGAAAACTTCACAAAAACATAAAATAACTGATAATCAATGAATCTTAATTATAAATGGTTTTTTCGTCAATGTTTGGTCCAATTTTCCTAAGTTTCTTTGATCTATAATTACACGAAACGTTGAGAGGGGGTACTAGAAAATTACTTTTCGTTACATATTATGAAGAAGAACTTAACAAAAACATAAAATAACTGATAATCAATAAATCTTAATTATAAATGGCGTTTTTTCGTCAATTTTTGGTCCAATTTTCCTCAGTGTCTGTGATCTGTAATTACACGAAACGTTGAGAGGGGGTACTAGAAAATCACTTTTCGTTACATATTATGAAGAGGAACTTAACAAAAACATAAAATAACTGATAATCATAAATCTTAATTATAAATGGCGTTTTTTCGTCAATTTTTGGTCCAATTTTTCTCAGTTTCTGTGATCTGTAATTACACGAAAATCAATATGAAATTAGTTGATATATTTGAATGATTTTTAGACTGTGAATGACACAACCCCAGATGTGAGAGAGGCCTCGTATGCAGCACTGGGTACAGCTATGAAAGTTGTCTCAGAGAAGAACATTGTGCCTTTCCTTGCTGATGTCGACAGCATTAAGATGGCGAAGGTTTGTTATCAATGAGTTGTTTTCTATTAGATAGGCTGTTTCCTAACCCAGCAAATAGTGCACAACTGTGGTTCATCAAAGGCCATGGTATGTGCTGTCCTGTCTGTGGGAAAGTGCATATAAAAGATACATTGCTGCTTATCAAAAAGAGTAGCCTATGTGGCAGCGACGAGTTTCCTCTAAAAAGAAATGTGTCAAAATTACCATAATAATGAATGACGTCTAATGGCCTCTGATAAGATAAAAATCAATGTGTTCTAGAGGCGTCGTTAAATAAAACAAACTTTACTTTTTAGTGCACAACTGGACAGCATATTAACAGCAATAATGCAATGAAGACTTAATTTGGATGACACCTTTTTGCAATGAACATTTTATTAATTTTTAAAGTAAATTTGGGTTGTATTTGAGGTATTTTCTTTAAAAAGTATTAAAAATTTGGCCGGTCTAAATAAAATATAATTAGCCATTTGGTTAGAGTGAGCACTAAATGTGTTCGACTATTTAGTTGAGATTTAACTGTTTAAAATCAATCACTGGTAGAACAGTGGCTTGATGATGTGCTTGTGTTGTAGGTTTGTGTAAGTTTAATCACTATTGAGGCTTTCAAATTATTCTTGTCTAGAAGGGGATTAGGTTAAAGTAGCAGGCACCATAATGCTTTGGCTTCATGTAAATACTGTCACGAAAAAGATGCATATTAATATTTTTGGCTGTTGAGTGAAAGGTAGCAGGCGCAGGAGGCCCCTTTAGCCGGAAATGCCAGCGGCTGGATTGGATTGGACAAGTTGTTTAACGTGTACATTCAGAGTCAGGCTTTTATAGCAGACGCCACTCACGGGCGAAATTTATTACCTAAGTCATCGATTGTGTCCTCGGCTAGATTTGAAAGCCATGCTATTTATGTTGTTTATAAAGCATCACGTTTACTGTTTTACAGATTCAAGAAAACTGTGAAAAAGCTGTTTTACTGAACGCTAAAGGAGAGCCAAGACAAACAGGGGTGAAAGCTGCACCTCCACCCAAAGCCTCTGAACCCAAACCAGTTGTAAGACCATCATCATCTAAACCAACTACCAAGGTATAGAACATTTTACTCATATAACAAATAAAGTCAAACCTGCTAAACCGGCCACCTGTAATAAGCAGCCACCTGTCTTCAAAGGTCACTTATTTTCTCCCAAATCAGCTAATTTAGTACAATATTAAGCAGCCATCTGTTTTAAGAGGCCACTTTTTGTTAGTCCCTAGGGTAAATTCTTAAGACAGGTTTGACTGTAATAGATAGTTTCCTATAAAACAAACAATGTTATAAGATTGACAATTTTTTGTTATCAGATTGATTTTTTTATCTGTAACCAGTTTTAAAAGAATCCTTGTAGCTTTTGTGGAAATAGTAGTCCATGTGATGACCTTAGCATCATCTTCCCACTAGGGATGTTAAAAGGAGTTATTTGTAAAACCTGACCATAGAGTTATTTAAATCAGTTTATCTTCAGGTGGTGTTTCCAAGCTGTATGTTTTAGGCCATCCTATTCATTTCAAGGCTTGTCAGAATGAGATGTAATCTTCAGGGAGTAGTTTTAGCAGTTGAATACAAAATAAATAGGATCGAACTGGAAGTCCACTTTTAGGAAAAAATTGTTCCTGATTGTTTGTTCAATCCTTTTACACGTGCCTACATCCACTGAAGGTTCAAGAATATTTATGCAATATTCCATATTAACCACAAAAATTCAAATCTGTTGATATCAATGCTTTTATTTTCCAACAGCCCTCAGAACAATCAAGTGTGGTATGTTTTAATTTCTGTTTTAGCATGTTTTTATCCACATTATTAAACGTTCCTGTTATTTTTTGAACATTAAATAACAATATGTTACTTATCACTAATAAATCTAGCATGCATTTAACACTAGGATAAAATTACAATCCATTGAATAACCTTCAAAATTAAAAAAATAAATAAGATAAAAAAAAGTGCAGTTGAAAATAGTCTCACAGACCTTCGTTTTTGAAAAACCCAGGAGTACTAAAAATCATATTCCTCAAAATGCTTATAAAGGGGGTGCAGTGAAAATCACACTCCTCAAAATGCAGTTAGAAAAATCGCACCCCTCAAAATAATTAGAATTAGAGGCAAGAAACCAAATTGAATTCCATTCATGATTGAGGTGTAATGATGTCTAAATTAGATATCTTGAGAGTTAATGTTTTCAAAATATCTGGGTATATCGCTATGCTTATGCTATTGATAATTTTTTTTATCTGATTTACTAAATTAGTTTATTGTTGGTGTACAAATTTACTGTGATATCAACATGTATAAATTTTATACACATCATAGAATTATTGGACAACACACCTATTATTTTTCTGTATGTGATCAAAACGACGAAAGTGTAAAATAAATTTCGCAATCATTGCCTAATAGTAATACGATTTCAGGATTCCTATCGGAACTGGAAGTATCCCCGAGCTCGTAATCGACAATGATCGATTTATTCTGTAATGATTCGTTGTCATCACAGAAGTTTCAAAATGGAGGATTCGTGAAGTAATGTGGTGTGCATTTCGATTTACGAAAGTTACAATTTCTTGTTTTCTTGTCACTAAATATTTTGTAAGCTATTTAAATGGCAGAGTTAAAAAGAAAAAAAATACAAGTGTGATTTATTCAATTTAGCGATGCGTTTTTTTCTCGCCTATCAAATTGAGTTGACATAGGTTCATGGGTGTGATCGTGCTTGCACTCGTCTAAAACTAAAGTCTGGTCTATACAAGTGTTTAAATTGGCAGTGTCTGTTTTTTTAAAGGTGGAGTCTGTTTTCTATAGTTTATTATCTTTTACTACTGAAAAATACAAGCAAAACTACAGTTTTCATAAAATTGTGCGTCTTTTATATCAAATAATAACGCCCATTACGAAAAATCAATACTCAAATCGTGTCTGCTCAGAAGCCATGATTGATCTAACTTGACGGTCCAAAGGT
>JAUTWP010222978.1:0-15194 GCA_033042655.1 Cyathermia naticoides | reverse complement strand
TGCCCAGGGGTACCTAAAAATACCAAACAAGTAGGGTTGTGGGGGGTGCATGGGGACCCCTCCTGGCTCATGGACTAATAGATTAAGACCCGGGACCTGCATTTTTGTTATAAAGAATTAAGGATTCAGTTTACAGATTATCTTTCAATAGTGTTTGGATGTGCGTTGCATTAGTTTCAAAATTGCCAAGTTTGTTAATATCAGTGGGTTTTTTTTTTAAATTATCACTAGAAACTGGTAGTTTAGTTAACATTATACTCTAGAGCAAAATTAAAATTTGTTTTATTCAAGGACGCCACTAGAGAATGTTGATTGGTTTTAATCATTGGCTAATCATTGGACGTCAGACATATAGTCATTCTGACATTTTCTGGGGAAACCCACTGCATGTGTTGTTAGCCCCTAGACTAGTCGTTGAATCCGAAAATAGGGTCGAACACGGAAATAAATGGTAAAGAAATGAATTTGGTATCGTTAGAAGCGTTATTTTTTAGTAGAACAACATATCAAAAATCCGCTAAAATCTGCTTTGAGGAATTTGTTTTTAGATTTTTAATTTTTGGTTCTTTTTAGCATTGACTCAGTCTGGTGTAGAACGTTTTGTTAAAATTATCAGTGAAATTCTAGGAATTATTGCCTCTAATTATACTAATAAAGAAAGTACAAAGCTAAAATTGTATAGTTGATCATATTCGACTGTTTCTGTGTCACTGCTTATTTTCAGGTGCACGTACTTACTCTGGTAAAAGGGGATGGACCTTGAAAGGCTGGAATTGAAACAATTATACTATTTTCTTCAACCGTACCAACCTTTTTCTTCGTATTCATCAACGATAATATCGTCAGCATTGATGCAACTTTCGTCTCGAGATTCACCCTATACTCTCACGTATTTCAATACATTTTTACGGCAAGTCATTATTTCCATATAGATCTTTGGACGACAGCTTGTATTTACAGTGTACAAAGTTCAACAAACTTGCTGGCACTGCCTGAAAATGACCAGTGATACATAGCAAACAGTCAAACACGATCAACTATTAAGTTTCAGCTTTAAACTTTCTTTATTAGTATAATTAGAGGCAATAATCCCAAGAATTTCACAGATTAAAATAAAAAAATCTCCATGTAGGCACGTTAAAAAAAATCCAGTCCAGTCCAAAAATCTTCTAAACAAAATTCCCCAGAGCGGATTATAGTGGATTTTAGATATGTTGTTCTACAAGTTAATACGCTTCTGATGACACCAACACTATTTCTTTACCATTTTTGTCCGGATCCAATCCTTCAACGACTAGCCTACCCGCCGCCATTAGTAATTTAACATTTATTTTAGTTCATGACGCCTCTATCTAGAGCACATTGATTGTTTAATCGTTGGCTATTGCTGGACGTCAAACATTATAATAATTCTGACAGTTTGTTATTGTTTTAGAGAAAACCCGCTGACGCTACATAGGCAACTATTTCCGATAAGCAGCAATGTGTATTTTATGCACTTTCCCATAGACCGGACAACACATTCCACATCCTTTGATGAACCAGTTGTAGAGCAAAACGGAAAATAGCCCAAATTCCAAATGAGTCCACTGCGTTCTTAATGTATGCCAGCCAATGACAGGTAAAAATTGTTTATTAAAATGCAGGTACATTCTATTAATCAGCTATTATCATAGGTAAGATTAAAAAAATGCCATACCCCTTAACATAGCATACAATGTCATTATATGATCTCAAACGACATAACATATTTCGTACTTAAAATCGTTTGTACAAGACAATCCAAGAAACGTTTCCGCAATGATAAATCCACGTGAATATATGTCTGGCTCTAATGGGAATTACTTCTGATAGTTCAACTGAAGTGGGTTGAACTCGAGACCTATTTCATGTCAGCCAGACATTCCAACATTGAGCTACTTCAGTCTAGCAAAATGTAATGGTAAGCAAGTTAACCGATCACCCAAAGACTTCAGTCAGGGTTCGACTACAGCGAAGAACTGCTATGCACCCATCTTGTTTATCCGCTGAGGCTATTCAATATCCGACATTGGCCGCTACTTGACGGCATGCGGGAAGACATTGATCTGACTAATCTAACGTCGAGTGCACCAAACATCGCTCAAGATTAAGAACAAGTCACTCGGTTACATCGGAATCGAGAATCGGACGAGCTGGGGTGCTAATTTGAACGTAATGTGATGTCTGGTCGCGGCTGTGGTGGCCACACAGCATCAGATATTAGTTCTCACAAACAGGCAGTGTTTGCAGAGCAAGCGCCAATTACCTTTCTCTCGAACCCACTGGCCAAGTGCAGTGAAACATACGAGTGTAAATAACAAACAGATCAATCGATTACTTGACCGCAATCAAAATCAGTATAGATATTTGAAGAAGTCAATTACACTGGGGGTCAATAAATAGCCGGCATTTTACAAGTTACTTCAGAATGAATGATAAATAACGTATTATTGCCAATACCCGGTTTTAATTGTGTCAGGGTTATGGTATTCAAGGACTTTCAGTGTTTTACGATAAATAGTTAGAGATCATGTAACTGTTATAATGTTTGACCAACTAAAGTAGTGTCTAATGCAAAAAAATGAAAGTGTTTTATTTAAGGATGCCATTAGAGCACATCGATTGTTTTTTTATCATGTGCTATTGGACGTCAAACATATGGTCATTTTGACACGATGTTTAGAGAACCCTGTTCAGCCATATAAGCTACTCTTACAGATATGCAGCAAGGGTATTTTATTTCACGAAATCATACTAAAAATACGAATTATATGTTACCAAGATTCGTCTAAATGACCTGATTCTTTAATAAAGCATTGGCAATATTTATGGACGTTTTAATCAAATTTGATCAAAACTGCTATATCTGATTCCATCAAACACAGAATTATCACCATGCGACTGTTTTTTTCAATGCGCCACACATTAGTTTTCATGCATATACTAGTAATCATTGGTATTTGAACTTTTAACGGTTATGTCCTAGACTTCATTACTCTTATATACACATATATAATTATACCGCAATTTCTCATTATAGTTCCTCCTACATCAGCCATATGTTAACGCTGTTAGGATAACCATAATTATGGGCCTACAAATAGTACAATGCTACATGTAATCATATAAATGCCAATGCCCGATCATCTTTTCACATATCGATATCAAGCTCTCCAGAATGCGATATGTACACATACAAATAAACAATATAAACACGTTCATTAGTGCAAGACCGTACTCTGATCAAAATCCTAGCGGACACCATTTTATTTAATATTTAAAAAATAGTGTCCCATAGGACATACAAAAAACACTATAATTTGTATAAATATTGAATCCTGACATTTTTTTATCTATTAATATTTTATAGTAAAAAAATATTTTTGGGATGGAGCATATTATCCTTTCTCCTGCCCCCAAACCCCTCCCCAACCCACCCCCGATGGATGGTAAGGCCAGTTAGTGGACATACTACGTATTTAGAAAAGACAAATAAATGGGTTGAAAACAGTTTATTCACAAAGGACACGACGTGATGACACTAGAATTACAGTGTTCTATCTTGTATGTAATTCCTATTGAGTGAGAAATCTGTAATTCTAAAGTCACTAAAGGTTACGTTATTTTCATTCCTTCAGTTTGCATATTACGTCATTAATCATTCAATCTCAGTCACACAGAATACTGTTTACATGTATTATGAAATTAATGTCACGAAAGAGTATCCGAAAATTAGGATTTATTTTATTAACACTCATATTCATGGAGAAGCATTTTTTAAATTAGGATTTATCCATTAAATTGTCTAAAAGTTTGTTTTCAAATAATTTCTTTCTAGCATTAATTTCATGATTTACAATAAAACAGAATTTCAATCATATCAAATCAACAGTTAAAAATGACACATATGAAGATGAAATATAAAACAATTTATGAAATGAAATGTTTCACAGTCAGACGAATCCTCAACACAAGATACTAAAGTAGTATACAAATTTATGCTGCATACATATATTATATTGTAGACTACGGTACTTCAGATTCGCTAGAATTCCTTTAATATGTCTTTGTTCAGACTACTACACATATTGCATACATAGAAATTAATAGTAAATGAATGCACATTTGACTGGTTTTATCTGCAGTTGTGACTAGTTTGATTTCCATGTAATCATTCGAGCTCTAGCTCAACTGTAAGAGCTCTAGCTCAACTGTAAGTTATAACTGCATAACTTTGTGAGAAATTACAAATAATTTTAACAATGGACAATGGAGTTTTTATTTTGTGAATTTTCAGATTTTCATAAAACTTTGAGGCCATCATTGAATTTCTTTTTTTAATATGAAATTTCTCAAATCATTGAAACATGTTAAATAATGCTACATGCAACAAAACTTAATATTTTCCTGATTTTAAAGGAACCTGCATACAGTATAACTTGCATCATTTGTCTAAAAAGAATTGAATCCATATCAATAGTATTCTAGCTTTAAAATATATTTCTATAAACTTCTGGGCAGACGTCTTATACACACAACTCTTACTATCAAACCATAGTATTGTTTTTATCATCATACCGCTTGGTTTGTGCCCACCACTGTTCTCCCTCATCTTTATATACACATGTATGTATTAAACAGCTTAAACAAACATACACATAGCTGTGTACAAACATTTAATAATTACAAAGGAACAACTGTATTAGTACATGAATGTAAAACAGCTGTATATACACAGCTGTTAATGTACAAACAGCTGTATATGTATAAAGAGATGTATATGTACAAACATATTATGTATATGTACAAACAGCAGCATATGTACAATCAGCTGTGTATGTAAAACAGCTGTGTATGTACAAATAGCTGTGTGTACAAACAGATGTATATATGTAAAACAGCTGCAAATGTACAAACAGCTGTATATGTACAAACAGCTGCATACATAGCAGGAATAGTTGTTTATATAAAAGAAACATCTGGAAACAGAGAAACAGTTAAGTACAAATAAACAGATTCATACAAATGTACACAAAAACCAATGCCACAAAACAACAAAGATAATTACTTTTACTGCATTCAATTTATCACTCACACATACAAAGTTTTACTTACATTAATTCATTCACAGTTTTCATACATGTATAAGTTTTCATGTTACAAATGTAGAAAATTTAAATTTCTAATGCATGTATGTGGTCACATAATCAAACTAGAAATTCTAAGCTCATATTCTAAGCTAAATTCTACTGGAATTGTTTTGAGCAGTTTCTGTAGCTAAATGAAGAAAAGTGAACAGAATTAACAGACATATACCACTTAACAATACCATTTCAATTATTGAAGAAAAATATGTACATGTATGGTAAAAAAAACATTGAGGAAAAAAGAAGCAAATATTTTAGTAGGCTACCTACTGTACCTTTAATTATTTATATCGCAACATTAGAAAAAAGCACTGTTTAACAACACCTCAGCAAATTATTTAATCAACAACTATGTCAAATGAATGGTATACATGACATTGTTTTCTGAAGAAACCAACTGCCATTACATAAGCCATACTTTTCAATAAGCAGAAAAGGGTCTTTTATATGCACTTTCCCACAGAGATGACAGCACATTGCAGTATTTGATAAACCAGTTGAGGACCACTGGGTGGAACAGAAAATAGCCCAACTGCAAATGTGTCCACTGAGAAAGATGGATCTCAACATTAGAATGGCAGGGTTATAGTTTAATAGGTTTTATGTACAAAATACAATTCTGCAAATCTAAAGTTATGACATGTTGGAAACCACCATTTTATTTTGTATGCCTGACTATTGGCAGTATTGCACTGACATATACAAAACCTGTCATCTTGTTTAAATTTAAATAAAAGCAATCTACTTTTCAAATTAAATTAAGGACAACTTTTTCAAATTTTCATAAAATACTTCCTTTTGTTTCGTGCTTTCAACATGGTACACATGAATCTCATGCAATTGTAACTGCAACATTAGCATTTACTGTGCATAAGTGAGGATAAAGTAATTGTAAATAACAAAATGTTTTGCTTTATTTTTGGCAATTTAAATCATTATTATACTCTTTTAAAGATGTGGTCCTTAACTTAATGTCTATCCTGCATCTGTTTGTATCTTATATATAGTCAAACCTGTCTTAAGCGGCCACCCAAGGGACTAATAAAAAGTGGCCTCTTAAGACAGGTGACTGCTTAATACATGTTATGTTATACTAAATTAGTTGATTTGAGAGAAAATAGGTGACCTTTGAAGACAGGTGGCTGCTTATTACAGGTGGCCACTTTAGCAGGTTTGACTGTATATATTATGGCCTGTTCTCACTGCCGATCGGGGTACCTTGATCAAACTCGATCATGAGGTTGTGAAATAATCTCCTTCGATCTGCACTTGGTCGGTAGTGGTTGGGGTTTCTATAGATTCTTTTTTTCACATGTTCAAAAAATATGGGAAGGTCGAGTTGAGGTTAAGCTTGGTTGCAAAATTTAGCTTGTCGGGGAGATCAAGGTACTGAGATAGGCAGTGAGGACATACCATCACCTATATATTAAAATAAAACATTAACAGGAAAATATTCTAAATACCACTTGCAACAGTTGTCAGTAAATTCTCTTCATGTGGTCAACTAGACCAATCAGAGACACACTACTAGTAGTCTACCTATGAATATTTATGAGACACTACTACTTACGATTATTTATGACAAATTAATCATATTCAGTTTTAGCATTTAATAAAGGTAATTGCACATTGATGGAATTCTGTTCAAATGTATTGATTGTTTTAATGTTGATAAATATCAATAAATCAGTATGTACATACATATTCTATTAATTGATCTTTCATATACACAATACCTGAATATATTTACAAATACATTAATACATGTATCACAACAGCAGCCCTCGAAATTTGCAACAGCTGTACGCAGAGCTACCATAAAAAAACAATGGCATTTTTATCATTGTTGTGTAGGTCAGGTCATGGTGTTTAACGTTTACATTCAGAACCAGGCTGTTATAGCAGATAGGTGTTGGGTATTTACTTTGTTAATATTTATACAAAATTGCCATCGTAAGATGATCCAAACTTCAAGGGCTGTGACAGAACTGGTTTCATATACATTTATAATGTACAATTATGCCTTATAGTTTCCTAACCACAAATGTGCTAGTTTGTTGGTTAAAATGAAAAAATATATAGCACTTTATATCTATATTCAAAACAAATAGAAAAAAGGGTACATTTCACAATGTGCCATGGTTGAAATATGTGGGGAAAGAGTGAGAACGTTTTCATCCACTGCCCTCCCCCCACTCCATATGCAAATCATTGTATAACCATACATACAAATTCACCATTATTTGCCTCTCCCCAAAAGCATATAGTTTAGGTGTGGCCCTAAATAACAAGTGTCTGATGAAATGAAGGAAGAAACGAAAGTAATGATGACACCTCAGTGGATTGATTTAAACTGTTAAATATAAATATTTATAACAAACTGTCCACAGTAGAAACCTGCTGCAGTTACATAGGTTATCCTTTTTTTGATTAGCAGCAATGAGTCTCTTACATAAACTTTCAAATAGACAGAGCCTTTGAAACACCAGTTGTGGAAATACTTGCTGGAAAAGAAAATGTTTCGGTCTGGCTGAAGACAAAAATAACAATCCTGGTTACGATGTATTTTAAAATAGATACCAGATTTGAAAACATCAAAATATTAAGTGGGATACCAGATTTTGAAATTCTAATATTCAACTGGAAAATTACAAAAAATTATAATAATACACACTGATTTAATAGTTACTTTAAATTTATTGGATCATGTAAAAAATAATAGCAAGGAATGTTTTAGTTTTTTTCAATGATGTCTTTTCACACTGTTTAATCATCAGGAAACAAGATACATGTACTTGTAATTTCAAAACATGATCTATATGAAGAAAAACCGGCTTCCACATAGCTTATTCTTTCTTTGATTAGAAGCAGTTTCATTTATATTCACTTTCTCTGGGACAAATACAGTGGACTCTGTCTAAACCAATTCAGTAGGGACCAACAAAATATGCTGGTTTAAACAGATTTCATCCAATATTATGGAGCTGGGACTTTGAAATCATGCTGACTTACATAGAAATCTTAATTAAACCAATCCTGGTTAGGCATAGTCCACTGTGTTTGTAATAAAGAATTTTAAAATATTCTATTCTAAAAAATTATGCTCTTATATAATTACAAAATATACCAGCTGGCAAAACTACAACAAAATAGGTGACATTTCTTCAATCATGTATGAAATATATGTATGACAATGTTGATGATATTTGGCATCTAAATGAAATTGCCTATTTTAAACTGACCTTTAAATAACAAAAAAAAACTAAGAGATTTTTAAAAATCAATAAATGTCTTAACCCTGTAATTTATAAAGTTGACCTGTCTAAACTGGAAACCTGTGGAATTGACATCATATCCTTGTTTACACAAGACATGGTATAGAGATTTTTTACAGTGTTATAAAATAATTTCTAAATGAAAAGGTAGTTAAACTAAATGATTAATCCAGGGGTCGAACTTAATGGCGTCACCGGTGGCAATTGCCAATGGTTTTGTATAAATTGCTGTAGGCAAGGTACTTCGCTGGTGGCATTGTTTGATCACTGGCAAA
This sequence comes from Cyathermia naticoides, assembly GCA_033042655.1. Lineage (NCBI taxonomy): Eukaryota > Metazoa > Mollusca > Gastropoda > Neomphalida > Neomphalidae > Cyathermia > Cyathermia naticoides. Next base: position 6,476 of record JAUTWP010222978.1, on the reverse strand, counting down.
ATAACTTTACTGTTATTTAAAGTTTTTGAAAAAGTTACATTTTAACAAATTGCCGTAGGTTGAATCAAAATTGCCATCAGTGAGTCTTTCACACATGGCACACATTGTTGTGAGTTACAAATTCTTAAGTTCAGACCATGTAATACAGTAGGCCGTATTAAATAACAACTAAACATGAGGTAACAATAACAACATAAAATAATAAATTATAACCCAGAATTCTTCCATGTAATACTACAGGTGAAAAGAGTAAAATAACAATGTGTTACCTCACCCTTCTTAGTAAAATAATAAGACCTAAAATTACTGATAAAAATGTAATTAAATATAAATCCCAGTCGGGACCGAGGAACAGGCGGGGATCCATTCCGTTCACCATCTGTGAGTAGATTTCAAACTGAAAAACAGAAGAAAATTACAAACAATACTGTCAGTGAATTTTTTTTATTTTATTTAATGACACCACTAAAGCACTTTGATTTTTATCTTATCATCGGTTATTGTAAAGTAAAGTTTGTTATATTTAATGCTGCCACTAAAACATAATTGATTTTTATCTTATCATTGGCTATTGTAAACTAAAGTTTGTTTTATTTAACGCTGCCACTAGACCACATTGATTTTTATCTTATTAGGTACTGTAAAGAAAAGTTTGTTTTATTTAATGCCGCCACCAGAGCACATTGATTTTTATCTTATCATTGGCTATTGGATGTCAAAATACTGTTATTGTGCATGATATTGTTGTAAGATATGAAAATAATGTTTGAAAATGACTCCCCAGCACATTATTTAACACAACCACTAGACCACTCTGATTGTTTATCATCAGTTCAGAATGTTTTAAGTGCCAAACAGGATATTAAGCAAGCTTCTATTTATTATCAAGTAATTGTCCCAAGTGAAATAAATTTTCATGTGGATTGAGGACCTAATTACTTCAATATGTATACATGTACTTTGGAACAATGAAATGACAATAGACAATGGATTTTTAGTTTCATGATTTTGCAGACTTCCGTAACATTTAGGGGCCTCCACTGAAGATATTGAAAAAAAGGTCCATCACCATGTTACTGAAAAAAAGTGCAACAAATGTGTGAAATTAGTGGAATTTGATGTTAAATAATGTTTAAAATTGTATATTGTTTCAGAAAGTTTCTATACAAAAATAATAATAATAGATATTTGAAGGCAGCTCAATTTGCCATGACTTTTTCTCTCAGTGGGTTGACATTAAAAGGAGAAATAACTGTTTAGTATTAATACCTCTTTACTGAACACTTCTGACCCATAAAACAGACCAAGTTTCACCAAAGCCATGGTCACTGGTATCTGTGCATCCATACTAGTCTCTGCAGCCATGTCATAGAACCGCTTTGCCAGATGAACATCCTGAATAGGCAAAAACAATGCAGTGTTACAACCAGTGCTAATAAATCCAAAACAATTGATAAGATTATAGCATACATTGATTATTTTCATTTTTTTAATGTAATGGATTTATTTTGTATTTTATTTTTTAATCAATTGTTTATAAAGCATATTACAAATAAATTAACAAATTTAGTGTCAAAAAGCCATTAAAAATAAGCTTTTAAACATTTCAAACAATTAATATGTATATAGACAGATGAATTTAATTTATCACAGGAAGACTATGTAGCTAAGATTGAACATAGGCTGAGCATTGTAAATATTCTCACCTGTTTAAGACCGAGACCACATTCATGCATATAGCCGAGATTGAACATAGCCTGAGCATTGTGCTGCTGCTCCGAAGCGACTCTGTAGTGTGTAGCTGCAGACTCATAGTCAATCTCTGTGCCATAACCGTAATAATGATAATCCCCCATCTTCACTCGGGCTATAGTAGAACCTGATGAGAAACAGAAATATCAGATGTGTCAATGTCACAAGGGCATTGGGAAAACAAAGGAATTAAACATGGCAAAATTTATTTAGCATTTTATGTATTTCTATAATGCATAAATTATGAAAACAAATTGTATTATTTAGATAAATGCTATTTTAGGGGAGGTTTCAATTTCAAGGATATTTATTTTTGAACTGAAACTTATAAATAATGCCAATATTGTTATATTTAAAGCTACATCATAAATATTTAATCATTTTAGAATAGATATTCAGTTTGTTTCATGCCTGCTGTGTGCTTTTTGTCTGAACAAATCACTGTATCCATTTACGTCACATTCAAATGAAGCCATTATAGTGATATCAGCCATATTTGTCTTGTTGCTTTCACTAAAAAGTCCCACTTGGGGTTAACTGTACTGTAATATATTTTTTTAGCATTACATACAAGGAGTTGAAGAAATCCATTAATAGGAAACACATACAAGTTTATTAAACTGCATAATACAATGGACTGTCTAAACTGGACACCCAATGGACCAAGTAAAATGTCCAGTTTTCAGGGGTTAGATTTATATTAAATGAACACATTGGGACTGAATTATCTGCCTGGTTTAGAGCGGATTCCAGTTAAGAAGGGGTCTGGTTTAGAGGGTTTCACTGTAGTACTGTACTTATATTTTACATTATGTTAAATAACGTTAATTACCTTGAGTGGCAGCTCTTGTGTAATGAAGTAGAGCTCTTTGGTAGGTTTCATGCTGTGCAAATAGATTACTTTCACCTGCAATAAACACTATTTTTATGTTTTAACAAAATCTTTATAATAATGAACATGAAAGTTAAAAAAGAAAACAGATTTTAAAAATGATTTGTTCAATTTTAATTTCAAGCAGAATAAAAGAATTTTATTAAAAAAGAATTTTAATTTAACCTAATGTGCTTTTGGCATCTTTAATTGACTTTAAGGAAAAGATAATTTAAAAAATTTTAATAGCTAAATGTCTTAATTACCTCGAACCAACAAATACACAAAGAAAATGGTATTTTGAAGTAGCTGAATATAAAATAACCTTGATACAACTCGTACACAATTCTTACCAAATCCAATGTGTGCTAGGAACATGCATTTAATAATAGTTGCATTTAATTATAATAATACAATTTCTAGTTACGTCTATCTAACAAATAAGCTACATTAGCCTAACCCACCTTAAATACAGGGTTTGCTAGGAACATGTATTTAATAATAGCTGAATACTGTAATACTAATATTGCACACTAATATTTCACGATTGCTACAACAAACAATATAATTTGCGGTGAAAATCTCCAAAGGGCAATATTGCTAAATCACCACGCCATAGGGATCTATTTATGTGGGGATTAAGTTCACATTATAATTTCCCACAAAGATATTTCTTTTTACGGTAGTTAAATTTCAAGTTACCTCGATCCAACAAATAAGCTACATTAGACTGAGCCACTTCAAATCCGAGATCTGCGAGGAACATGTATTTAATAATAGCTGCATCTTCATGTCCGTCCTTGTACAGCCTGTGAGCATCCATCAGCATCTCTGACCACCGGCCTCGCTCAGCAACATTCTTATACAGCTAGAAAATACAGGTGTCTGTTTTTTTTAATATTTAACCATTTAGATCACGAGAAATACACTATAAATCCTCGAGGCAGGTCGCCACCTGGCCACCATCGCTATGTCATAGCACTATTCGCATGACCTAAATGTGGTATATCGGTATCACTGCATCAGAAAAATCAAATCTATACCTATAGGTAAAACTTTCACTGATAAAAGATCAAAACAAAGCGGAAACATCAGTTCTAAATTATTAAATATTTATTCCAGATAATCCCACTTTAACTTACTCTCAGTTCTGGATAGACCATTTTGCAACAAAATAAATTAGTAAGTTTATTGTTATGACAAAATTAAAACATTAGATTTGTTATTAGTAGTTGTGTCTATATGTGTCATACTCATAGCATAATGCATAGCATTTTAAAAAAATAATCTGAAAATGAAAAAAAAGGATTTACAGTGAAACCTGCTCAAGTAGCCACCTGTTTTCAAAAGTCACATTAATTTCTCCCAAATAAACTTATTTAGTACAATATAACCTCTATTGTAGCCACACAAAGCAGGTGGCTGCTTAAAACAGGTTTGACTGTAACAGGTTTAAAGGTTTGACTGTAACAGGTTTAAAGGTTTGACTGTAACAGGTTTAAAGGTTTGGATGTAACAGGTTTACAGGTTTGACTGTAACAGGTTTACAGGTTTGGATGTAACAGGTTTACAGGTTTGGATGTAACAGGTTTACAGGTTTGGATGTAACAGGTTTACAGGTTTGACTGTAACAGGTTTACATGTTTTGTGTCTAACTGTTGAAATGTTTGTTTATTTACCTCAACTGCTGTGTGGCAGTTTCTCAACACACCGGTTCCAGTCGCGTGCATCTGAGCGAGGTTATAGAATGCCAACACGTGACCTCCCTGAGACGCCAGGTTGAAGTACTTCACAGCCATCTTGTAGTCTCGACGCACACCAAGACCACCTGTAACATGCAAAACTATTACTACAGTAATCTCAATATGACATTCTGCTTGCTCTAACCACTGGTCCAAACCAAGACCACCTGTAACACGGAAAACTTACTATAGTACTCTAACTACTAGTCCACATCTAGTTAGACCACCTGTAACATGGAAAACTTATTACAGTGCTCTCAATTACGATACAGCAAATTGTTGCATCAGAAGAATGTAGTGTGGTGCGCATCAAACAAACGTACAAGATATCTTCTAAATGGCTAAATATTTTTTTTAAACAGACATTGCCACTTTAAACAATGTGCTCCAGTGGCATTGTTAAATAACACATTTTACTTTACATTCGGGTTTCAGTGCTTACAAAGAGATACCTGAAATATAAAAAGGCACAACCCCAATTAGAAATTGGAAGGATTCAATTACCCAAAAAGTTTATTTTTATTTAATGATATCACTGAAGCACATTTCTTATTTTTTAATCAATGCTATTGGATGTCAAACATATCTATGGTCATTCTGACAGTTTCATGGAAAATTCACTGTATTTTTTCACTTGAATTGTCCATGTTACATATTCAATTAATTGAGATAAACAAACTTGTTACCAGACATCAATCCGACATTTTGTCACTTTCCTGCATTGTTTAATAATACTTTTAAACTATCTGCTAAATAACAGTTAACAAATAAAACACAAAATTCCAGTGGATCCATTTCCTTTGCACAATTAAAAAAAAGAGGAACATTAATTCATTTAAGACGTTTAGATTTTGTTGAATTTTAAATAAAGCATTTGAAGTATTTGGTCGCAAAATGTGATAAATACCAATGGAATTGTTTTGAAAAAATACGACAAAAACTATCACATTTTGGAAAGATAGCACACTTTCAGAGTCAATAACTGGTTTATATTGTGTTTTACTAAAAAGTGGAATTTGGATTCTATTTGTCTGCCCACTGATGCTTTTTTGTGGTGGTAATAACTATTGTTTTTGTTTTTGGCATTTATCGTGTTTTTCAACACTCTTTACTTACACATGAAACAAGAGAACTTACTGAAGTAAAGAATGCCAAGCTGAAGCTGTCCGTCCACCCAGCCCTGGTCTGCCGCGAGTGTGAAGTACCGGAAAGCTTTCGTAGGATCCTTCTCCACACCATGACCATGTAAGTACATCAGTCCAAGCCCACTCTGTCCTACAGGATTACCCTACAATACAATTTAATATATCAGACCAAGCCCATTCTGTCCTACAGGAATACACTACACTATAACACAATTTCATATATCAGACCAAGCCCACTCTGTCCTACAGGAATACACTACACTATAACACAATTTCATATATCAGACCAAGCCCACTCTGTCCTACAGGATTACCCTATAATTATAATATAACACAATTTCATATATCAGCCCCAGCCCATTGTCCTACAGGATTACCCTATAATTATAATATAACACAATTTCATATATCAGACACAGCCCATTGTCCTACAGGATTACCCTATAATTATAATATAACACAATTTCATATATCAGACCCAGCCCATTGTCCTACAGGATTACCCTATAATTATAATATAATACAATTTCATATATCAGACCCAGCCCACTCTGTCCTACAGGATTACCCTATAATACAATTTCATATATCAGACCCAGTCCATTGTCCTACAGGATTACCCTATAATATAACACAATTTCATATATCAGTTCTACAGGATTACCCCATAACACAATAACATTACACAAGTCATATATCAGACCCAGCTCAAATACACGAGAGAATACCGATGAACTTTAGAGACAATCTATGGAGAACCAAATGTGAACTGATCAACACCCCCCAGTTCATCAGGAACATACAAATGTTAGACCACCACTAACCTTGTCAGCTGCAAACTTGAAGTAACTCATTGCCGTGTGGTTGCTCTGCTTCACCACTGGACTACCTTCACTGTGCATCTAAATACAAACACATTTTACTTCACTGTGCATCTAAATACAAACACATTTTACTTCACTGTGC
>JAUTWP010222977.1:0-34949 GCA_033042655.1 Cyathermia naticoides | reverse complement strand
GTTGGGGTGGGCATTGGTATTGTACTTATTTTTCTGCATATTCTTTGGCGAAAACGAAAAGGGTGGAACGACACACTTCCTTGGCATACGGCGTACCTAACTTTGACCATCATATTGGTCATATTTTCTTGGCTCTATTTGCTTAGTTTTGACTACCATGTTTTAGGCACAGACAAGGTGGGTGGAGATGTTCTCTATCAAAGTCTAAAGAGCATTAGAACGGGGGTACTCATTGGTATCTTGACGACTTTGGTTACTTTGCCTTTGGCGATTATGCTGGGCATTAGTGCAGGGCTTTTTAGAGGGTGGATAGATGATGTCATTCAGTACATCTACACCACATTAAACTCCATTCGTGGGGTATTGCTCATAGCTGCTGCTGTCTTGCTGATGCAGGTCATCATAGACAACAATCCCCAATGGTTCGAGACCACCCAAGAGCGTTCAGATGTTAGGCTACTCTTCTTGGTACTCATCTTAGGTATGACCTCATGGACAGGACTCTGTAGACTGCTTAGAGCTGAAACGTTGAAGATTTCACAGGTAGAGTTTGTCACAGCTGCCAAGGCATTTGGTGTGAGTAAGTTTGGCATTATCAGAAAGCATATTATCCCAAATCTTATGCACATTATTCTCATCTCCATTGTTTTAGAGTTCTCAGGCTTGGTCTTGACCGAAGCTGTTCTCTCTTACGTTGGCGTTGGAGTAGACCCCACCATGCACTCATGGGGAAACATGATAAACCAAGCACGGTTAGAGATGGCACGAGAACCAATGGTCTGGTGGTCGTTGTTCTCGGCTTTTGTCTTTATGTTTGTCTTGGTATTGGCTGCTAACTTGTTTTCGGATAGGATTCAAGTGGTGCTTGACCCGAGGAATAATGCGTAGGATGTGGAATGGGTTCCTGATAAATTTGGTATTTTAGGAATACATTCTGTATGAGTTAAAGTTTATTTGCATCAAAATAGTAAAATGGCTTCTGCTACTCTATCTCTAGTTCATGGTTCAGTGCGTCCAAAATTTTAATAAAGAGTTGTAAAGAGATTTTATCTATCTCTCCTTTTTCTAGTTTTGAGAGGGTTTGACGGGTAGTGCCACAGTTAGAGGCTAAAGCTTCTTGGGTTAGACCTTTTGCTTTGCGTAACTCTTTAATTTTTGTGCCAATTTTATAAAACTCCATGAGGTATCTCCTTGTAGGATTTGCTTAGGTTTTCTTGAAGTGAAAAGCTTATGATGGTTAAAACTTTTTACTTATGTAGACCCTTTTTGTTCGTTTTGGTTTACATATTAGTGTTTTTTGTTTGAAATGTAAAGTAAAATGAACATTATCGTTGGGATTTGATACCTATTTTAAAACTTGAACTATTGGAAAATCCCAATAGTTAAGGAATACATTCCATATTATTGCTATAATTAAGGAATACATTCCCGATAAAGGATAAAAATATGGATTCCATTCTTCTTGAAGACAACCCTCATTGGCTAAAATCTGTCGATGAGGTTTACCAAAACTATACCAACCGTGAGATGCTCCCCACGGCATTGGACTATTTGAGTGCCAAAGAGATAGTAGCGATTATCGGTGCAAGACGGGTGGGCAAGAGTTCCCTCACAAAGCTGATGATAAGGGCTCTGCTCAAAGATGTCAATCCTAAAAATATCTTTTTTATAAATTTGGAAAAACCCTCTTTTATCCCTTATAAAAATGACCCAACCTATCTTGACAAAATTTATGATGCTTATCTGAAACTGGCAAATCCAAACAGAGATGAGAAGATTTACTTCTTTATAGATGAGATTCAGATTTTTGATTCATGGGAAGTTTTCATTAAGTCCAAATATGAAAATGCGAATATCAAGTTTATCATTACAGGTTCAAATGCTTCTCTGTTGGCGAGTTCATACGCAACACTACTGACAGGAAGAGTGCTAAAGTTAGAACTTAGCTCTTTTAACTTTAGAGAGTTTCTTGCTTATAAAGAGATAGAACACAGTTCTGCTTTAGAAATGGCTCAAAACAAGATAGAGATTAAACAAGCTTTAGATGAGTACTTGAAGTGGGGTGGTTACTACTCTGTTTTCTCCAATCAAAGTGAAGTAGTTAAATTGGGCTTACTGAAAAATATTGCAGAAGACATCATCTTAAAAGACATTGTCCCACGCTACAGCATTAAAAACAGCGAAGCGATTCGTGACCTATTTTTCTATGTGGTCTCCAATGCTACGACCCAACTTAACTACAGTAGATTGGCAAAGAAAATAGGCATAGATGCGAAGAGTATCAAAGAGTATATTGGTTATTTTCAAGATAACTTTCTCATTCAGACCATTCCAAACTATCATACGAAATTAACTGAACAGATAAAGTCGGTAAAGAAGCTCTACTTAACAGACAATGGCTTTTTAAACTTGGGTGTCAAACGAACCTCGGACAGAGGAGCTATTTTAGAAAACATGGTTTTTACAGCTTTGAACCAAGAGAAATTAACCTATCTACTTGATGGAAAAGAGTGTGACTTTTATGTGGATGGAGAGCTTTATCAAGTCTCTTATGACATTGAAGATGAACAGACTCAAAAACGAGAGTTTGAGGGCTTGAAGTACTTTGCTGAAAAGTTGGGGAAAGAGAGAGGTTACTTGGTGACTTATGATAGAGATGAGGTTGTGGAGTATAAAGGGATAGAGGTTAAGGTTTTGAGTTTGGATAGGTTTTTGTTGGGCTAATATCTTCTGTAAAATTATGTTTTTCTCAAAAGGCTTAATAAAATTTTTCTGCTATAATAAACTAAAAAAGGAGTTTCCTTATGACCATACAGATAAAAGACCCTTTTATAACAACTTTGTTTAAAACAAATTTCTATAATGACACAAGTAAATTTGTAGAAGCGATAAAAGAGCTTTTTCAAACAAAATCTAAACTAGAAGCACAAGAATACAATCTTTTAAAAGCTTACGATAGAGGTGAACTTTCACTTGGTCAAGTGGCTACCATTTTAAACCTCTCAAAAGAGGAAACAATGGAGCTTTTACAAAAATATGATATTCCTTTTATCAGAGTAGACAGTGATTATTTAGAACAAGAGTTTGGAGCATTTAAATAGCTTATGAACAATATAGTAATTAGTGATACTACGGCTCTGATTATTCTTGCCAAATCGGATGCCTTCTCTCTTCTCTCGAACCTTTTTCAAAAAATTTATATTCCACAAGCTGTTTATGATGAGCTAATGTTCAAAGATGATATTGTTAATTATCGGATTAAAAAGTTTGATAGAATTGAAGTAAAACCTGTAAGTGATATAGTTACTTTAGAGCGAATAAAAACTTTAAAAATTGACAAGGGTGAAGTCGAAGCAATTAGTCTGGCTCTTGAACTCAATTTGATGCTGATTATAGATGAGCGAAAAGGTCGAAAAATAGCTCTTAATCAAGGTCTTAAGATTGTTGGTGTTTTAGGTATTTTAATAGAAAATTATAGACAAAATTTTCTAACTCTTGATGAGGTAAAGCTTGATTTTCTTCTTTTTAAAGAGCAAGGTTTACGAGTAAGTGAGCAGTTAGAGAAAATCTTTTTTGAGAGGTTGGCGTAGGGTGCAGTTTTCAACGCACCACAAAAACAAACCTGCATAAAATTGTATTTTAGCCGAAAGGCTTAATGGGTTTCTTCTGTCACTTTTTTTTCTTTGTCTCGCAACATGAGGAGCGTGAAGCAAACGAGAAGAGTTTCTCGTTTGTAGCGACGGAACCGAAATGGTCGGAACGGAGTGTAGCCATGTAGGCTAGAAAAGTAACCAAAAAAAAGAAAGTGTGAAGGGCTGTCGCTGGGATGGGTTGCCATTGCTTATTGAAATAAAATTATAAAAAGAGATTTTAAATGAAAATAGTAACTTGGAATTGTAATGGAGCATTACGAAATAAATTAGAAGCAGTCAATAGTTTAAATGCTGATATTTTAGTTATTCAAGAGTGTGAAAATCCAGAATATTCGACATCTAAATATAAAGAGTGGGCAGGAGATAATTATCTTTGGATTGGAGAAAATAAAAATAAAGGAATAGGTGTTTTCTCTAAAAATGGCTTTTCAATTCAACCTTTAGAATGGAATGGAGAATTTAGACTAAATGGGTTACATAGTAAAAGTAAACTAATATCTTGGGTAACATCTGATTTAAAACTTTTTCTTCCTTTCTCTATTAATAAAAAGTATAATATTTTAGCTGTCTGGACAAAAGGTCAAAAAGGAGAACGTTTTGATTACATTGGGCAGTTATGGAAATATTTACAGATTCATCATTCTGAATTAAATAAAGACAATACGATTATTTTAGGTGATTTCAATAGTAATCAAAAGTGGGATGGAGATAAAAGAGTAGATGCTTGGTGGAATCATGCTTCTGTTGTAGAGGAATTAAAAGAGTTAGGCTTTGAAAGTTTGTATCATTGTAAAAAGAGTGAGAGACAAGGTACGGAAAGTATAGGAACTTATTTTCATCATAAAAAAGAGAATCAAGCTCATCATATTGATTATATTTTTCTTACGCATAACCTCCTATCTCAATCTACGTTTGAGATAGGAGTATATAAAGATTGGATAGAGGTGAGTGACCATGTTCCTCTTAGTCTTATGATAGCTAAAACTTTATAGTTGAATATTTTTTAGTTTGCTTGTAAAAAAGTCTATACCCTTGATTTTCCCTAAAATAATCTATTATAAATTCAACACATCAAACAACTTTATACTATAATCACCCCATATTAGTAAAAAGAAATAAAAAAGAGTATCCCATGCCCATACTAAAAGTAAAAAACCTAAGTCTAAAAGTAGGAACGCAAGAGCTATTGAAATCTGTAAGCTTCAACATCAAACGAGGAGAAATCTTTGCTTTGGTGGGAGAGTCTGGGAGTGGAAAGTCTTTGACTTCACTTGCCATTATGCGACTGCTTCCTGATGCTTTGAAAGTGACAGCTGGAGATATTTTACTGAACGATAGCTCTCTTTTTACTATCTCAGAATTTGAGATGCAGAAGGTTCGTGGGCGAAAGATAGCGATGATATTTCAAGAACCTATGACAGCACTGAACCCTGTGATGACCATTGGTGAGCAGGTGGCTGAGGTGATTCGTTTGCATTTGGGACTTAGTGAAAAAGCCATAAAACAAAAAGTTGTAGAGCTGTTTGAAGAGGTGGCTTTGCCCTCTGCTAAAGAGCGTTATGGTTGGTATCCTCATCAGCTCTCTGGTGGGCAGAAACAACGGGTCATGATAGCGATGGCACTGGCTTGTGAACCTGAACTGCTCATAGCAGATGAGCCTACTACAGCTTTGGATGTGACCATTCAGGCACAAGTTTTGGCATTGTTGAAAGAGATTCAAACTAAGAGGGAACTCTCTATTTTGTTTATTACTCACGACATGGGAGTGGTGGCACAGATGGCAGATACCATTGCTGTGATGCGATATGGGAAGTTGTTGGAGATTGCTTCTCATGATGAGTTTTTTGAGAACCCTAAACATGAGTATACACAGGCTCTTTTAAGAGATGCTTTGCCCTCTACGGAATTAAAATCGACCACAGTAGACAATGATAGGTTGTTAGAGGTTCGAGACTTGAAGGTTTATTTCCCTATTAAAAAAGGGTTTTTTAAGCGTACCGTTGGGCAAACAAAAGCTGTGGATGGGGTCTCTTTTAATATTCCAAAGGGAAGAACCTTGGCACTTGTGGGTGAGTCTGGGTCGGGTAAAAGTACCATTGGTACAGCCATTTTAAAACTCATAAAGAGCAGTGCAGGGGAGATTCACTTTAAAGGCACGGAGATAGCAGGGCTTAGTGAACGTGAATTTTTTGAATATAGAAATAAAATTCAGATTGTTTTTCAAGACCCTTATTCTGCGTTGAACCCTCGTATGACGATTGGTGAGATTATTCGTGAGGGGATGGTGAGTCTGAAAGTTGGTGTACAAGAGAAGGGTGAGCAGGACAGGGTCATAAAAGAGTTACTTGAAAAAGTGGGCTTGGAGAGTGAGCATTTCTACCGTTATCCTCATGAATTTTCAGGGGGACAACGTCAGCGAATAGGGATTGCTCGTGCATTGGCTGTAGAGCCTGAACTGATTATCTGTGATGAACCAACTTCTGCTTTAGATGTCTCAGTTCGGGCTCAGGTCTTGGAGCTGTTAAAAACCTTGCAAAAAGAGAGAGGTTTGTCCTACCTATTTATTACCCATGATTTGTCAATTATACGAATCATTGCCGATGAGGTGGCTGTGATGCGAGAGGGGAAGATAGTAGAGCATGGTGTGGTGGATGAGGTGATGAGTAACCCTCAACATGCTTATACTCAGAAGCTTTTGGCTTCAGCACCTGTGTTGCCTGTGATGTAAAAAACTGTAGGGTATGGCTTTAGCCTACCGTCAAAATGAACTCTTTGAGTTAAAAAGATTTGATTTTTTATAAATTTGATTTAAACGGTAGGCTAAAGCCGTACCCTACAGCAAACATAATTATATAAGAAAAGGAAAGTATGAAACCCGTAATATTATTTGATTTAGACGGAACAGTAATTGATTCGACAGAAGCTATCTTAGATGGCTTTAGAGTGGCATTTGAGACTTTTGGAGAAGAGGTGCCTTCAGATAAAGCTATAAAAAATGAGATAGGGCATACTTTGGAAAATATGTTCTTGACATTAGGTATTGAACCTTCTAAAGTAGATGAGTTTGTCCATACCTATAAGATGTACTATAGGGTGATATCTTGTGAGAAAACCATACTTTTAGAGGGAGCAAGGGAGGCTGTGGAAAAAGCCAGTAAGTTTGCTACTTTAGGTGTGGTAACCACAAAGACAGGAGAGTATTCAAGAATATTATTAGAACATATGGAGTTGATGAAATATTTTGATGTTCTTATAGGGCGTGAAGATGTGGAACATCCAAAACCCCATGCAGAACCTATCTTAAAAGCTTTAATGAAGTTAGAACATGATAGAAATAGTACATGGATGATTGGTGATACTTGTATGGATATTGATGCAGCAAAAAATGCAGGAGTCAAGTCGATTGCAGTTACCTCAGGATATGCTACACATAAGATGTTGAAAAATTGTTCTTCACATATATGTTGTAATGTACTCGAAGCCATAGATTACATTCAAAAAAGTGATAAAAGTTATAAATAGTGCATAGAAACTATACATCTTTGTAAATAATATAATTTTTTTTATAAGTATGAACACCCTTTAAGAGAGGGGTGATTACAATAGCTGATAATAGTAAATTAGAATAGGAGAAGTCATGACAGAGATTAGATGGCACAGTCGAGCTGGTCAAGGTGCTGTAACAGGTGCTAAAGGTTTAGGTAGCGTTGTTGCTACGACAGGTAAAGAGGTACAAGCGTACGCTCTTTATGGTTCAGCAAAGCGTGGTGCTGCCATGAATGCTTACAATAGAATTGATGATGAGCCTATTACCAATCATGAGACAAAAATGTATCCTGATTATGTATTTGTTATCGACCCTGCATTAGCATTTTCAGATGATATTACAAAAAATGATAAGCCTGGTACTCAGTATATTATTACAACACACATGTCAAAAGAGGATTTAATAGCAGAAATCCCTGCGTTACAAGATAAAGTAGATAGAACTTATGTGGTTGACTGTATGCAGATTTCGCTTGATACTATTGGTAGAGCAATGCCAAATACGCCAATTTTGGGAGCATTTATGAAGATTTCAAAATTGTATGAGTTGGATTTTTTCTTAGATAATATGAAAAAAGTTCTTTCAAAGTTCCCACAGAGAATAATCGATGCCAATATGGACGCGATTACAAGAGCTTATAACGAAGTGAAGTAAAGGAGAGTATGATGAGTATGACAGGTTCAGTTGGTGGAACAGATAGAAGAGGTGTTCGTGAATTAGGTGCAGAAGAGAAAGTTGGTTGGGATGCAGTTCCTCAAGGAGTTGTTTTAACTTCTTTTGATGGAACTTCTGAAAATTCTGCTTTGATTAAACCTGAAGATAGAGTTTATAGTGATTTTAACTCTTATACAGCGACGGTTGCTTCTTGGAGAATTATTAAGCCAGTCTATAACAGAGATATCTGTATTGATTGTCAAAATTGTTGGGTATGGTGTCCAGATACATCTATTATCTCCAGAGATAAGCAGATGTTAGGAATCGATTATGATCACTGTAAAGGGTGTGGAGTTTGTGTTGAAGTATGTCCAACAAATCCAAAGTCACTTTTAATGTTTGGTGAAAATATGGATAATGATGAAGCTCTAGCTGCATGGCCAGAGAAAAAGAAAAAAGCGAAATAAGGGACTGTTATGGCAGAAAAATTTGAATTAAATGAAGTAGAAGTTTGGGATGGTAACTATGCTGCCTCTCAAGCATTGAGACAAGCACAGATTGATGTTGTGGCTGCGTATCCTATTACCCCTTCAACACCAATTGTTGAAGGTTATGGTGGATACCAAGCCAATGGTTATGTTGATGGTGAGTTTGTAATGGTAGAGTCTGAACATGCTGCAATGTCAGGATGTGTAGGTGCTGCTGCTGCTGGTGGACGTGTTGCAACAGCAACATCGTCACAAGGTTTTGCACTTATGGTAGAGGTATTGTACCAAGCATCTGGAATGAGACTTCCAATTGTACTTACAGTTGTAAACAGAGCATTGGCTTCTCCTCTTAACGTTCGTGGTGACCACTCTGATATGTACCTTGGACGTGATGCAGGTTGGATTAACCTTGATGCATTTAACTCTCAAGAAGCGTATGATTTACCACTTATGGCATTTAGAATTGGTGAGCATTTAGACGTGAGACTTCCTGTTATGGTTCACCAAGATGGATTTACAACTTCTCATAAAGCACAAAATGTTAGACCACTTCAAGATGAAATAGCTTATAAATTTGTTGGTAAATATGTACCTGTTGATGATATGCTTGATTTCTCAAGACCTGTAACTCATGGGGCTCAAACAGAAGAAGATTGGCATTATGAGCATAAAGCTAAACAGCATAAAGCATTAATGGACTCTCGTTCAATAATTGATTCTGTATTTGCAGAGTTTAAAGAGTTGACTGGTAGAGAGTACAAGAGAGTTGAGTCTTACATGATGGAAGATGCAGAAGTAGCAATGGTTGTTCTCGGTTCTTCAGTTGAGACAGCTGTACTTACTGCTAAGCAGATGCGTGAAGAGAGTGGTCTTAAAGTGGGTATTATTGCTCCTAGATGTATGAGACCTTTCCCTTTCGATTTAATGAGAGATGAGTTAGATAGAGAAGGACTTAAAGCTGTAGTTTGTATGGATAAATCAGCTCCAGGTGGTGCTATGGGTGCATTGTTTAATGAAGTTTCGGCTGCAGCATACAGTACAAAAGCAAGACCAATTATAACCAACTATATTTATGGTTTGGGTGGACGTGACTTTGCTATTGATGAAGTTAAAAGAATTATGAATGAGCAGAAAGCACATGCTGATGCTGGACATATTACAACACATATCCAACAGTTCTCTGGTGTTAGAGGACCAAAACTTGGATTTTTTGATACAAGAAGGAGCTAAGAATGGCAATTACATCAATTAAAAACTTAAAAGAGTTTTCAACAACTAATGACAGATTTGAAGGTGCACACCTTCTTTGTCCTGGATGTGCACACTCTATGATTGTTAGAGAGCTTATGAACTGTACAGATGATAACTTGGTTATCGCTTCCAACACAGGTTGTTTGGAAGTTTCAACAGCAGTTTACCCTTATACATCATGGGATACCTCTTGGATTCATATTGGTTTTGAAAACTCTGCAACAGCTGCTACGGGTGCTGAAGCGATGCACAAAGCACGTAAGAGAAAAGGTACACTACCAGATAATGATGCTCCCGTTAAGTTTGTAGCATTTGGTGGAGATGGTTCTACTTATGATATTGGTTTCCAATGGTTAAGTGGAGCGATGGAGAGAGGTCATGACTTTACGTATATTTGTCTTGACAATGAAAACTATGCCAACACAGGTGGACAACGTTCATCAGCAACACCAGTAGGGGCTCACACTTCAACTGCACAAGCTGGAACACACTCTTATGGTAAAAAGCAGAAGAAGAAAGATATTGTATCTATTATGGCTGCTCATGGTGCTCCTTATGTTGCACAACTTGCACCAAACAAATGGAAAAGTATGGCAAAAGGTTTCCAAAAAGCTCTAGAGACAGAGGGACCATGTTTTATTAACACTGTTTCTGCATGTACAACAGAGTGGAAATTTGATCCAAAAGATACAATTGCTGTAACAGACTTAGCAACAGACTCACTAATGTTTCCAGTATATGAAATTATTGATTCTCATGAATTAAATATTCTTTATAGACCAAAAAATATTATTCCTGTAGAAGAGTATATGGCTGCTCAAGGACGTTACAGACACCTATTTAAACCACAGTATAAACATATTATTGAACAAGTCCAAAAAGATATTGATGCAAAGTGGGAATTACTTCAAAGAAGAGAAGAAGCCAGACTTTAATCTTTTTAATAATAATTGAACGAATACTTCGTTCAATTATTTCAATCTATATCTAACCCCTACAAATAAATCTCCATCCCACTCTTTTGTCTCTATCCTGTGTCCATTTGTACCATTTGTTTTTTCTAGGCTTGCAGTTGTATCAAGAGTGAGATTATTAGAAAGGTAATATCTAAATCCTGTAGATAGTCTATTTTGCATGACATTATCACCTTCATGAAAGAAATCTACTCCCATATCCCAAGAGTTTTCCCAATCTATTAAATCTGAAATTTCATAAGTAAATTGCATACTATTTTCAAATTGAAAATTAATAGGTTTTGAGTTGTCAAGATTTTTTGATATATGAGCATTCTCTATATATTGTGCTTCATATCCAATAGGTAAACCATAAGAGAGCTCTGCATCAATAGTGGTACTCTCATTCTCTCCATCATAGCTAGATAGAATTTGACCAAGACCAGCTCGTATTTTCCATCCATGAAAACGTCCTGCTATTCTCTCTATCTCAATAATTTCTTCAATCTTAATAACACCTACAGCACCTAAGGCTTTATTGGTTAAAACTCCAGAATCTATAAGTATCTCTTCAATATCTTTAAACCAATATGTTTTATAGTCAATTTCACCATACTTACCTATATAATCATCTTTTGTTCCAATAATCTTTGCTAAATCTAGCATCTGAACATCATTTAAATTTTTGTTGATAACATGATACTCCTTTAGCTCTTCCATAATACGAAGGGTAATTGCTAATGGGGTTGCATCATACATACGCCCATATCCTAAACCTGTAGCAATTTTTAGAAAAGCATTGTCTGGACTATCTGAGTTTACTTGTTTCCTGTACCCTAAATCAGTACCTGTATATATGAATGTCTCATCATAATCTAAATACTTGTCATACCTAGTGGTTGTATAAATATCATAAGTTTTGGTATTGGAAACATTACTATCTTCACTTTGTGAAAAATTTGTATTTCCTTCAGCCGTAAATTCAAAAGAATATGGAGCAGTGGTGTATATAGTTTTTGTATTGGCTTGTAATTTTAAATCATAACTTGTTTGATCTTGATTCCCTGATGTAGCATGAAGAGCACCATTTATATAAGCTTCATCATATTTCCCATATATTGTACGATAATCAGTCATTTCAATAGCATGTAGTTCTGTTAATAGTAAAAGTAATAGTACTCTTTTCATAAAATTATCCTTATAAAATAATATAATATTGTAACATAAAAACATTAAATTAAATAAAATTGAATATTTACTGTTGTATTATATTGAAATAAAAGGAAGAGAAATGAAAATTGTTAAAATCATTCTATTAATTGTGATAAATTTTTTTGTTGCGTGTAGTACCAAATCTATTCAAAATCCAGCCAATAACAGTTCTGATAAAAATATATCGATGACTGAAATAGAATCTTTAGAAACGGGACTGATAGCTGGGGCAGTTATAGGTAAAATAACAGGTGCTGAGATGGTTACTTCTGTGGTGGTTGGTACAGCTGTAGGTTTAGGTGTAGGAGATAAACTCCTTGAGATGCAGTTAGATTATTTAGAAAAAGAGAATTATTTGATAGATAAAATTTCTAAAAGTGTTGAAAGTCAAAAAGAGCTGTCTAATGATATGAACAATTTAAAAGGTAAAATGAGTAAGCTTAACAATGATATTAAGTCTATCAAAAGTATGGATAATAGTATTAAAAATAGAGAGGGATTGTTTAAAAAAATAGATATAAAAAGAGAGAGGATTGTGGAGTTAAGAGAATTAAACAAGAGTGCTATTGATGATGTACTTGCCTATAAAAATCTTTTAAGTTATACAAAATATCCAAAAGAGAAAAAAAAGAAAATTAAAAAAATATTAGACAGTCTATTAACAGAATTATTCTCATTAAGAGAAAAATGTAAGTTAAATTTAGAGAAATTAGATGATTTAGAAAAGAGAGTTTTTTAGATGAATAAGAAAAAAAATGTATTATTGTTATTGTTATTGTTATTGTTAGCAGGGTGTAGTGATAAAAATCCTCACAAAGGTCTTTATAATGCATTATTTGTTGATTATGGTAAGCGAGTGTCTAAATTAGATCAAAACCTTACAAATATTAAAATAAGTGAACGTAAAAAGAAAGAACAATACCAACTTTTAGATCAAAATGTAACAGAAAAAGAGTTAATATTAAATTTACATAAAGAGATTGATGAAGTCTCTTTGGAGCTTGATACATTAGATATTGGAGAGAAAGATATAACTAAATTAAATAAGATAAAAAAAATAATAGAGCGTATGAAACAGGCTACAATTAAAAACTATCATTAAATTAAATATCTTATTATAAATTTATTGTTTTTTTATATTAAATTTTTTAAACTATCTGTTTACATAAGTACCATTATTATGGTATTATAAGAGTAAAAAAGAGTTACAGTTTAAATTTAAGTGTAATAAAGGTTAACAGATGAGTAGATTGGTTAAGCCTATTGAGTATGCAAAGGCACAGGGGATATCACGCCAAGCAGTTTATGCAAAAATCAAAAAAGGTCTTTTATCCTCTAAAACAGTAGATGGGAAAATTTATATTGTTTTGGAAGAAGCATTGATTTCAAAACAAGATAACAGTGTTTCTAAAAAACAAGAGACAAAATCTTCTCACCTTATAGATGTAAAAGAGTTATTAAACTCAAAAGAGCAGACGATTACGGTTTTAAAAGAGAGTATTTCAGATTTAAAACAAACCAATACTGAAATAAATACAACTTTACGTGGTGAAATAGAACTACTTAAACAAGTTTTTACAGAGATGCGTAATCTTTATGTAAAGCAAGTTGACTACATGAATACGGAGAAAAAGCTTGAGTTAGAAAATAAACTTTCTGCAAATAATACAAATACTAAATCTATTTACGATGAAGTTGTCTCTGTAGATGAAATACCAAATGATAGTGATGAATGTTGGGTTACACTCTCTGAATTTTTAGAACGTTCTGGAATTACAAAAGGGAAGAAAAAAAAGAAAATAGCAAATAGGCTTCGAAAAGCATATGATGCAAAAGATAAAAGAATAAAAATAGAAGATAATGAGATATTTTTGAGTTGTTATCATTTTTATGAGGATATACTTAAGAAGTAATTATTTAGTTCTTAAGTTCTATTTTAATATAGTTAAACCATTTGATATAATCTTCTGGATTTTTATGGTAGCCAACCATTGAGGTAAAAATTTCTTCATTTTTATCTGTCATAAATACTGCTGGTACACCTCTTACTTTGTATTTACTTGGGTATTCGTCTTTATCTCTATCTAAAAAAAGTACCACAAACTCTTTTTCTAAACGTGATTTTAATTTAGAATCTTTTAAAGTGGTCTCTTTTAGTTTTGTACACCATCGACAATATTTAGTTGAAAATAGAATAAAAACTGCTTTGTTCTCTGATTTTGCAAAGGAAAAAGCTTCATTATAATTGGTATAAATTTCTGCAATATCATTTTTAGAATCACTTGATATTTTTAATATAGAAGATTCATTTTTGATAGACTTTGAATGATTATTTTCACTACCATCACCACTGCTACATGATAAAAATAGAAAAGATAGCAAGAGGATTAACTTTTTTGTCACAATACCAACCTTTATAATTTTGATATTATACATAAATTAACTACAGTAGTAAAGTCTAAAATAACATGTTTCTTAATGTTATTTATTATTTTATGCTATTATATCACTAGACTTAATACAAAAAGAGTAATAGATGAAATATAATATTTTTTTAGTTTTTATAGGTTTACTGTTAACTGTTAACCTTTCTGCAAAAACTTATGAAGATGGTGAAGATAAAAAGATAAGTAGATGGGAGACTTTAAGTCCAACATCATCTGCAACAATTAAAAATAAGTATGACAAAGTAAAAAGTAGTCGAGTAATAGAATTTCATGGTAATGGAACAAAGAGTGCTTATCTACTGATAATCAATACAGATGAGAAAAAAAAGCTTTTTTCTTGGCAAATGAAATATTCTGAAGACTTTGCTATTTTTATTAGTTTAGAGACTAAGCTTGGACGACGTTACCTTATCTATACTCCAGGAAATAAAAATGGTTATATGCAGTATGGATTAGGCAATGCATCTATAGGTGGTACATGGCAGAGATACAGTAGAAACCTAGAGGATGACTTACGATATTTTGACAACCGTAACTCTATATTAAAGGTTAATAGTTTTGTTATAAGAGGTTCAGGTAGTCTTGATAATATAAAAATCATGAAAGAATTAAATAGTAAAAAGATGGTCAATGATGATGAATTTTCAAAAGAGATAGAAAAAAAACCTTTGAAAGTGAAAAAAAGACCAATAAAGATTAATCTAAAGCATAAGAAGAGCAAAAAAAAGTCTGTTAAAATTAAAAAAAAACCTTTAAAATCAAAAGATAAAATTAAGACAAATTCAACTCCAATTATTACAATAGAGGGGGAAAACCCTCTCTTCTTAAGTGTTGGTGAGACTTATGTGGAACCAGGTGTGAGTGCTGAAGACAAAGAAGATGGAGAGGTTGTTGTTACAAGTAGTGAAAATATTGATAAACATAAAGAGGGTAAATATGCAGTAATATATATGGCGAGTGATAGTTTAGGTAACTCTGCCATAGATAAACGGTATGTTATTGTAGGTAATGAAGAAATAGATGAAGAGGAGAGTGAGGAGAGTAGTCATGAACCTGCTTCTGAGCCAACAGAAGAGTCTAATAAATCATCATCTTCATCAAAAAGTAAAGATGATGATGCCCAATACAAACTAGAAGAGCGTGAACTTGAAATAGCAGAATGGGAAAGAGAGTTACAGTTTAGAGAAAAAGAGATAAGTCAAAGAGAAAAAAACTTTGTAAAATAAGTTTCAATGTAATTTTTCTAAAAATTTAATCTATATGCTCATAAATAAACATAGACAAAGAGATTTTTAGCTAAAATTCGCCAAATTATAGACTCTTCATCTCTTTTGAGACCAGAGCTAACATCAAAACAGTTACTTAACAAAGGAATTTTACACATGGCACATCATCAGTCAACAATTAAGAGAATTAGACAAACTGCTAAAAGAACAGAGAGAAACAGATACTACAGAACAAGATTTAAAAATATTGTTAAAGCAGTAGTTACAGCAGCAGAAGCTAATGATAAAACAGCAGCAGCAGAAGCATTTAAAGTTGCAAACAAGCAGATTCACAAAATGGTAAGCAAAGGTTTTATGAAAAAAACTACAGCTGCTAGAAAAGTAAGTAGACTAAACCTACTTGTTAACAAAATCGCTGCATAGATAGCACTTCTTCTTCAAATAGGGTAACGCATATAGTTACCCTTTTATTTACAAAATCCACTATTAGGTTCTCCTATGTTTAAAGAAAAACTCCAACCATTTATAGACCGATATAACGAACTCAATACGCTTTTAAGTTCACCAGATATTGCTTCTGATATTAAAAGAATGACAGATTTGGGACGAGAGCAGTCTAAACTAAGTCAGCTGGTTGAAAAAGCCAACTTGTACATAGAGACGGCTGATGCTATAGAAGAGAACAAAGAGCTTCTGGGAGATGCTGAACTAGGAGACCTTGCAAAAGAGGAACTTTTAGAATTAGAACCTCTTTTACCACAGTTGGAAGAGGAAATCAAAGTACTCATGATTCCTTCTGACCCTAATGATGATAAAAACATTATCTTAGAGCTTAGAGCAGGAGCAGGTGGAGATGAAGCAGCACTTTTTGTTGCTGATGTATTTAAGATGTACTTACGTCATGCAGAGCTTGTTGGTTGGAAAGTAGAGATTATCTCTTCTTCTGATGGAACAGCAGGTGGATACAAAGAAATGATTGCTCAAGTAAGTGGTGAGGGTGTCTACTCTCAACTTAAGTTTGAAGCTGGAATCCATAGAGTTCAACGTGTACCAGATACCGAGACTCAAGGTCGTGTACATACTTCGGCTATTACTGTAGCTGTTATTCCAGAAGTAGATGATGTTGAGGTTGATTTAAAAGCCAACGACATTAAGATGGATGTTTACCGTTCAAGTGGTTGTGGTGGTCAGTCAGTTAACACCACCGATTCTGCTGTACGTTTAACACACATACCTACAGGAATAGTAGCAGCCATTCAAGATGAAAAATCTCAACATAAAAACCGTGATAAAGCGATGAAAGTCCTTAAAGCTAGGGTTTATGAGTTTGAATTACAAAAACAGTTAGATGCTACGTCTAGTCAAAGAAAACTACAAGTAGGAACAGGTTCACGTTCTGAGAAAATCAGAACCTACAACTACCCACAAAACCGTTTAACAGACCATAGAATAGACTTAACACTCTATTCACTAGACAGAATTATGAACGATGGAACACTTAAACTTGTACTTGACCCACTTAACGCACATGCCCAAGCAGAAGCTATTCAAGAGGCTGGATTATAATTTTATAATCTAGTTTTTTTGTGCTTAGGCACTTCTTTAACTACTCCACCACAACCCCAATACCCTCACCAGCATAATCACTAATACGACTATCATACATAGCTTCAGCAATAACAGCAGGAAGTTGACACTCACCTTTGCTTGTTACCATGAGAGGGGTAAATATGGTTCCCTTATTTTGTAAAAGCTTATGCTCTTTAAGCACTTTATCGTACTCCTCTTTTTTCTTTAGATTCACAAAATATAGAACCCTGTCATCTCGAATCTCTCTGTATTCTATATCTATATTTTCATTTTTAAACTTCTCTTGGGTGTCACTGATGTTGTTGTTTACAATAGCTAAACAAGCAGGGACTCTTTGGTTTATGACCACTTGTTTTAGCTCTCCACGGTTGGCTATGGTTACTTTGGCGTAGATTTTATCGCCTTGTGTTAGTTTATTTAGCTCTACCTCTTTACCATTGTCATCTATGAACTCACGCATGATACTCAGCTCTTTACTGTCGGAGAGTTCATTTTTTGGAGCTTTTGGGAGGTTTTTAACCAGCTCTATGGTGTAACTCATGGCAGATTTTTTAGGTTCTAGTTTAATCTCTGAACCCTCTAACTTATCTATTTTAATGGTGGTTGGCTCGGTATAGTTTGCTATTTTACCGTTAACCAAAACGTCAACATCGAGTTTGGAGTTTTGAGGTTTGCCTAAATAGTTACTGATGGCTTTAAGGGCTATAGCCTTACTCTGTGTGGAGTAGAGGTTGGCAAACTCTTTTTGTATGCTGAGCAAATCTTTTGCATCTCTGTTGAAGTAGCTAGTTTTTATGATGAAGTGCAAGAGCATATCACGCACATTGGACTCAAAGTTTCCTGTTCGGTTTCCATATGGTTTCACGGCATAGCGTGATAGCTCGTAACTATTTTCGTTGTATAACTTGTTTGCCTCTTTCTCTTTGCCTTGCATTTTTAAAATCGCAGACATATAGAGGCTAGAGAGGAAGTGTTTTTTATAGATTTTCTGTTCAAAGAGCATGTTGGCTGTGCTGTCATCTAGGGCATGGTGTTCAGCTAAAATAAACCCAGCATAGAGACGATGGAAATTGGAGTAGGTACCTTCGTAACTATCATTTTTATTACTAATGTTTTTAAGTGCTTTTATAATTTTCTTAACAAACTCTTCTCGTATCTCTACACCGTCCCTCTGTAGCTCTAGTAGGGTTTGCGATGCGTAGAGAGAAGCGTAAGGGTTAACCTTTTCGCCACTCTCCCAGTAGTAGAACTCACCATAGTAGTTTTGCATATTTTGGAGTTTTTTAACACCTTGGTGAATAAAGTTTTTACTGTCTCTTAGTAATGCATCTTTTTCCAAAAATGCTTTGGCATGGTGCATGGCAGAGAGTTTTGAGGAAGTCTGCTCGGCACAACCATACGGATACCCTACCAGATACTTGAGGTCGGCTCTTAACGCACCGATGAGGTTGTTCGAGAGGCTTATGTAGACTTTGGCATCGCTGTACGCTGTAGGGGCTGTAAAGCTCTTACTCTGGTTGGTTATGCCTTTAAACGTTTTGGTCGAGATGGCATAAGGGCTAAATATAGGGAGTTCAATACTCTTACTGATGACCTCTTTTCCATCATCTCCGTAAAGAACTATTTCTCCTTTACCCACTTCGTTGGCATGGAGCATCGCTTCGACCACGTTGGAGCTGTTGGCTGGAATGGTGAGGCTCTCTTCTTTTAGCGTAAAGGCTAAGTTGCTAGAGAGTTTAGAGCTTAGTCTGATGGTTTTAGGCTCTTTGGTCGTGTTGAAAATACGCAGAGGAACCTCCACACTGTCACCTGCTAGAAGATACTTAGGGTAAGAGGGTTTGAGCATCAGCTCATCTTTTATGGTTATCTCTTTTTGGCTGACACCAATGTTTGCTTTGTTGATGGCAATAGCCACAATAGAGGCTCGTCCATTGAACTCTGGAATCTCTATGCTGATGTTCTGCTCTTGCTTACTTAGGTCAACGATACCTGACCAGAGCATAAATGGTTTCACGCGTTTTCCAAGGTCTGGAGCCAAGTGTTTTTGTCGTTGTGCCAAGATGTCTCCTGCCCCAAAGCTTATCAGTTTTCCCTCGGCAATGTAGCTTGTAAGCTGGTCATAGAGGTCATAGTAACTAAGCTTTTTGTCGGCTGGGTCATTAAAGAAGTCGAAAATCTCAGGCTTCTCTTGCTGTACGAGTTGGAGTATGCCTCGGTCAACGATGCTCACCAAAACTTTTGCAGGTTTATTGGTACGGATGTTGAGGTTTAGTGCTGTTTTAGACTTGCTCTCTTTGGGTGCTTCTATGGCTACTTTTATCTTATGTTCATCACGGTTTGGCTTCACAAATTTGTAGCCCATGGCTCTAAACGGAATCAGTTTTGAAGAGCTGTTCGATGGACGGAAAGCCGTGGCATGAACATGCAAACCACGTTTCATCTCAACTTCGATAGGCAGACGAACTTTTGCCACACCTTTCTGTAGCTCTATGCGTTTGTAGACTTCTACTTTGTCGGACTCTAAGGTTAAAAAGAGTTGCCCCTCTAAGATAGGTGATTTGATGCTAATGTCTAGGTATTCACCTTTTTTATAGAGTCTGTCTTCAAAGTTTATCTCGACTGATTTTAGGTCATTTTTAGGTGAGATGTTGGAGTAAGACCACCACCAAACATCGAACGCTTCCGAGGCAGAGTGACCACCTAAACGGTCATGAACCTCTATCACATAGTCACCGTTTGCTTGAATGTCACGGCTGAAAGTCTCGTTGGCATTGAGGCTAAAGTTTTCGATGACTTTGCTCTCTTTTTGCCAGTTGTACTCTCCGTCGCTGTAGTCATAGTGCCACGTTATCTGTTTAACCACGGCATAGAGTCTACGTTGAATGTTTTTACCTGTCAGAGGGTCTATGAGAATGGCTTTTCCCTCTAGTTTTTGTCCCTTTTCAAATGAGCTTTTGTTTAGTTTTAGACCCACCATCTGTTGGTAAGGGTAGATTTTTACCCGTTTGTAGCTGGAGAGAGGGTGGGTATCGTCCATCACCGTTACGTTTATCATCGCTTCCAAAATAGAGGGGACTCTTTGGGTGATTTTGGTAGAGAGAACAACGGACTGTTTCCCCTCGCTGTCGAGTATAAACTCTTCATTGGTATCGAGGTAGGACTGTACATTTTTCTCGCTAAGCTCTAGGTTTGAAAAACTGTACGCTTTAAAGTTTTTAGATGAAAAATCTACAGGGTTACTTGTGAGTCTCACCGAACCTTGCAGTCCAGAAGCAGGAGCCCCAAAGAGGTAAGAGGAGCTGATGTTTAGCTCTATGAGTTCATTGGCTTGGTAGCTCTCTTTGTTGGTTGCGATGCTGTTCTCTATTTTAGGAGGCATAAACGCTTCAACTTTTAGTAGTTTGGTTCCGATTTTCTCTTTTCCTATAAAGGCTTCAAGAACGTAGTCTCCTGTTCTGTCCTCATTGTCGAGTTGGTAGTGAAACTCTATGAGTCCAAACTCATCGGTATGGTAGACTTTTTCGTGAATGCTCTTTCCATATGCCTCTTTTAAAACCAGTTTAATAGGGAGTCTGTTTGCCGAAATAAACTCTCGGTCTTTTACGGTAATGAGGGCATTTATTTTAGAAGCAGGTCGTAAGATATTGCTCTGAAAGAAGATATGTGCTTTAAAGCGTTCTTGGTTCTCTAAAACATCACTTGGGCTAGGGCTGTTGATACTTTTGTTGAGGGCTAAAAAGTTTTTATCGTTGTTGGTGCTAACGATGACCCCTTTTGGTTTGGCTTTAAGTAGCAGTTTTTTCTCTATAAAAGCCACACCATCTTTGTTGGTCGTGGCTGTGGCGATGAGGTCATTGTTTGTACCATAAAGCTCCACCTTGGCACTGGCTATAGGGTTGGCACTGCTTAACGAGAGTACATTTATAAACGCCTGTTCTTTGGCAAGGTTAACAGAGATACCTAAGTCAGAGAGAAAGAGTATCTTCGAGGCTGAACGCTCTTTTACTTTTTCATCAAGCACTTCATCGTAACGAAGGCTGATTCTATAGACTCCAAAAGGGAGTTTCGAGCTTAACTCTTTTAGTGAGAACTTCTGTTTTATAATTTGATTCTTTTTATTGTTAAGGGTTATCTTTTTAGAAAGAAGCTCTTTGGTGTATCGCCATACTGTGTCGGTGTTGGCATTGTCAAAGTTCATAAAGTAGCGTAAGTTTTCATCGAGCAGACGCTCTACTATGACAGTTGTTGAGTCGATGTTGACAGAAGAGAAGCCCAGCTCTCCGATGTTGGAGATGTACTGTTTCTCTCCATCGAAGAGAATGCTCTTTTTACGGTCAGCACTTTTTACGGCATAGTGAACATCTGTTTTTAGCTCTCTGTTGTAGGAGGTCAAACCCTTTTTTAGTGTCAGTTTGTAGTTGCTGTTTGGCTGAAACTCAGAGGAGATGATGTCTAAGTAGTAGTAGGCTTCATCGGAGATATTGGATTTTTCACGTAGGTTATGGTTGATGTAGTGTTCTTTGCTTAGGCTAAAGTTTTCAATACCTTCAAGCTCTATACGCTCTTTTACTTTTCCGTTGAATCCATCTTCTAAAAAGAGACGAATGGCAAATTTCCCATTGTCCAACGCAACCATCTGTGGTTTATCGCTAATGGTCATCGCTTTTGTCTTTTTATTTAGGGTGACTTTGAGTGACTTTGTGTTGAACTCTTTGGTAAAATCTTTTTCAAGTCGGCTCTTGTGTGTGGTGGTTAAATCTCTATCAATCTTAAGTAGAAGGTGAGCATTTTTAATGGGCTCGGTGATTTTAAGAACCATGTTTTTACCATCACTCTCTAGCAGAGAGTAGTGGAGTTTGGTCTTAGAGAGTTTGTCAACCTTTGTCAATGTCAGCTTGTCAACCAGAGAAGTTTTGTCTATCTGGTCATTAAAGCTCAAACGTAAAATTTTTTCTGCTTTAAAATAGTCAGAACTTACTATTTTTAGGGCTTCTGTTCTAAATGAAAAGTTGTCTTCTTTGTAGTCACAGCTGTAGTTTTTTGCACTTTGCAGTGCTGTTTTTGGAATAATCTTGAGCTGTTTAGTTGACACAATTTTGTAAACTGCATCGAGTTTTGGTTGACAAGAGAGCAGGGGCTTGTGGGTGTAGGAGATGTTGTCATCGAACATAGGACGATTGGCATCTAAGGTAAAAGGCTCATCTAAAGGGACTATCTCTTTGGTGGTATCAAGAGGGTTCGCAAAGAGTAGAGAGGTGAATAGGAGGGAAAGAATGTATGTTTTCATGATAAACTCTTTTCTTTTATTTTAGCATGTTTTCCTTAGGCTACTTCAAGAGAATAGCCTTACCACTCCTCTAAGTAAACCTCAATCGTCTGCATTTTAGCCCCTTCATCTAAACAAGAAATCTTATGTTTTTTAGGGCTAAGGTATCTGTAAAGTGGAGTAGATGACTCACCCACAATTGGCTCTTCACTGTCTATGAGCCAATAGATGGTTTGGTTCTCATCAAAAGAGTAGCACTGCAACATAGTCTTTTTGAGTTCATTGGGGAGCATACGGTTATGGGTGTAGGTTTTGTTGTGAATGGGGTTGGTGATGAGTGGTTTATAGTTTTTCCACTCTTGGTAGCATTGGTGGGTTGAGAGGTCTGAAAAATGCTCTATCTTTTGGTTTGCTATGAGGTAAGAGAGAACTTCAGCTCTCATGGCTTGGCAAGGGGTTTTGGTTTTTACACCAGTTATTAAACTGTCCTCAATCTCCTCTTTACAGCTTCCTATCTGGATGCTATCTTGGCAGATTCTCTTTTTTACAATCCCTTTTGGCTCTTGGAACCACGACTGTTTCCCTAGCGTTTTAAATATCTTAAACATGGTAGGTGAGGCTACCCTAAGCCCTGTGGCATAGGTTTTGTTGTAGGCTTGACTCGCTTTTCCTGAGAAGTTTCCATACCAAACAGCTACCGTGTACTCAGGGGTGTAACCGATGGTGAGCATATCTTTATCATGGGCAGAGGTTCCTGTTTTAAAAGCAATACGGGGCATATCTTTCATGTATTCCCATGAAGAGGAGAAGCTAAGCCGTGGGGCATCGGCTAAGATGTTTGAGATAAGGTAGCTTGACTGTGTGGTAAGTATCTGTCGGCTTTCACTTTTATGTTTCTGTAGAAAGGTGGCTTTTTGGTAGTGTCCCCCATTGGCAATCATGGCAAAGAGCTGGGCATTCTCTTTGAGTGAGAGACCCCAACCACCTAAAGTCAAGGCTGAACCATAGTAGTGTTTGGGCTTGGTCAGTGCGTTTATGTGAGCATTCTTTAGTAGGCTATAGAGGCTCTTTTCTCTTAAAAGTCGGTCGAGTTCCACAGCAGGGATATTGAGTGAAAATTGTAAAGCTTCGGTGGCTGTCACCTCACCCATATAGCTTTTAGAGTAGTTGGTGGGTTTGTAGCCATCTATAAAAAGAGGGACATCGTAGAGCTTTTTAAGAGGGGTTATGAGTCCCTCTTCTAGGGCTTTGGCATAGACCAAAGGTTTGAGTGTTGACCCAGGGGAGACCAAAGCTCTAAGCCCATCATTTTGACCTCCATGTCTGCTGTCATAAAAGTTTTGAGAAGCCACATAAGCCACGATGTTCATGGTTTTGTTCTCTATAACAATGGCAGAACCATTATAGATGGCAAACTTTTTAAGCTCCTTTACCTGTGAAGCCACAAGTTGTTCCACTTCATGTTGCAGATGCATATCTATGGTGGTGTAGACCTCACCCTCTGTTTTTATTTGAGCCGTAAGATGAGGAATCTGATGAGGTAAATCTTTTATATCGGTAGAGATATGCTCCTCTTTAGCTCTTAAAAAAGCCTCTTCTTTTAGGAGTCCCAGTCTGTAGATTCGTCTTAAAAGTCTGTTTTTTATTTTGTTAATATCTCGCATCTCTTTAGGTCGATTGGCATTGGGATTTTTAGGAATGCTGGTCAAGTAAGCAATCTGCGAAAGTGAAAGTGAAGAGGGTGGCAGGTTAAAGTAACGAAAAGAGGCAGAGGCAAAGCCCTCAACATTTCCTCCATAGGGTGCATTGTTCAAGTAAAAAGTGAGTATCTCCTCTTTGGAGTAGGTGAGTTCGAGTTGCAGTGACTGAAACATCTCTATAAGTTTTTGGCTAAGAGTACGAGGTTCATGATGCATCATCCGAGCCACCTGCATAGTAATGGTAGAGGCTCCTATTTTACGTGAATTGGTAATGTTTGACCATACAGCACGAATAATGGAGAGAGGGTTTATGCCAAAGTGTTCATTAAAATGTTGGTCTTCATAGGCTAGAGTGATACGTTTGATGTTTTCTGTTAGCTCTTTAGGTTTTATAGGCAGTCGTAAGAATCCATCGGGGCTTAGTTTTACTGATATAAGATGTTTGTTGTTGTCATAAATTAGTGTTGACCTTGGTTTGTTGAGTCGGGCTTTGTCTAGGGGGTAGAGGTAGTTTAATAGGGTAAAGAGAAGTAACATAGCAGTGATGATAATGAGGCTATGTTTGATTTGGTTCATTGGGTATTATAATGGGTTTTTGCTATTGATTCACTTCATTCTATTTTTAATTTTTCACTACTATCTAGTATTAGCATGAAATTCTAGGCTTAGAAATCAAACTACAGATATTCTAATTAAATGCTTCTCCAAATAATCTATGTTCAGGCTCTTTATCATATAGTTCTAAAATAATATGTTCTTTGATAAACTTTTTCTCTTCTTTTGTTAATATATCTTGCTCTAAAAGCATTTCAAGTGAATCTTCTCCAATATTTATAAAATATTGTAAATCATTTTTTTTAATTAGTTCTATAATAGTTTTAAATATCATAGCTTTCTGTCGTCCATCCATTTCAGAAAAGATACAGCCATCATGAGCCATAAAATTTAAAATATTTTTATTCTTTTTATAAAGTAAAATATCATAGGCAAAAATAGATACATTACCTATTGCTTGTGAGAAATCTCCAGGAATTTCAATTAAAATATCATACAAATATTTTGCTGTTTTTGTTTCTTTTATTTTTAATGACCCACCATGATTGTTATAAAATTTTTTTACAATTGTTCTAAAGTCATCTTCTATTTTTTCAAGATATTCTTTCTCTTTTTCTAAATAAAGAATACTTTTTTGTTTTATAATACTACTTTGAACATCTAATTCACTTTTATCTAAAGTAAATTCTGATAAAAGTTTTTCATACTTTGTTAATTTTTCTATTTCTTTATATAAACTCGTTATCTTTTCTTCTATTGCATGATACTCTTCTAATGCTCCACTACTATTTAACAACATTAATTTTTCATCTCTTGTTAGAGAAAGAGTCTCAATTTTTTTATGAAGTTCTTCTTTTTTAATAATAAGTTCTTCAATTTCAATTTCAATTCTATTTTTTCTATTAAAAATTAATTTATTATGAAAGGTCTGTGCATCTTCTAATCTCTTTTTAATTTTATTATCAAAAAAGAATTCAGCCTCATTATAAAGTCTTTCTATCTCCGTTGAATCAATATCTATATTATCTGAAGCTAAAAGATTTTTTTCTTTTTTCTGTAATGAATTTTTAATATTTTGTATAGTATTTCGTAATTCATTTAATTCTTCGGTTAGATTATCAGCCTCTACTTTAATAGCATCATAATTCTGAGCAATAATGAAATTTTTTTTATCTTCAAGAAGTAATTGATATTCATCTTTTAAATCTTTTAAATTTACTTTGTCAAGAGCATCTGCATACTCTTTTATAAATTCTTCTGCTTTTTCAAGTTTAGATACCTTATCTCTTATTTTAAAATTTTCTTTCACTAAATCTATTTCAACATTTAATAATTTTAAATTAGAAACTCTTTGATTATAATCGCTTAAAGGCATACCTTGTTGTCTTATCGGACTACTATAATAATCTCCTCCAAATCTTCTAGCAAAAGAATTAAAAACTTGTCTAAATGATAAATCACTATCTTTATCTATAAAAATCTTATTTAATTCTTTGCTATAATCAGTTTGTGTTATTTTTGTATCATCAATATAAAATGCTGGTTTTGAAAAATCTTTTTTTATCTCATACTCTTGTCCATTATGTTTAAAATAAAGATAAAATATACCATAGGTTGATAAAAAATCTTTTAATTTTTTCTCTTTAGGGTTTTTAGTATCTAGTTTTCCTCCAAACATTAATTGAATTAGTGTTAAGGTTAAACTTTTTCCAATACCATTTATAGTTTTCTTTTCTTCTTTTGTTAATTGTAATCCAGCAACAATATTCAAAGTTGATTCAAAATTTAAAGTTTTAAAATTTGGATTATCAGAGGTTAATTGTAATAGTTTCATTCTCTATCCTTATTTTATCTGTAATGTATAAAAAATTTAAACTTAAAATTATTTTTTCCAGTGCAACTTTTTTATAATATATCTTATTTACTTCATTATGAAGCTTATCAATATTGACTGACTGTTCATGAAGTACTTTTAAGACATAAGCTGAAATACTAAATAATGAATCAACAGGTTTAATAATTTTTGTAGGCATTAACATAGTTCATCAACTCCCACATCGCATAATTCAAAGAAGTATGCAATAATAATCCAAGCTATCCCCATTGAATTCCAATCATCAATCTCTATACTATTTTCTATATCTTGATGTAATCTAATAATTAATTTATTAAAATCTATTTTATGAGAAGTAGCCATATCTTGTAATTCTGATGTCTTTTTATTAGATAATTCTTTTCTTGATATTTTTAATTTTAATTTTTCCAATAAAATAGTTTTATAGATGTTATCTATTATGTGACTTTTTAAATCAGTTATTACATTATCTTCATTATAAAAATCATCCAAAACAACTCTATAATCTAATGATTCTTTTATCTTTGCACTAATTTTTTCATTGATTTTATTTATACTTAGTTTAGAGTTTGTATCCACTGTTCCAAAATCATCATCTATATAATCAACAATAACTGTTTTTTTCTCTTTAAGTAGATGTTTAAAAATTAAATTTAATACAATATTATCGGTATACTTATCAGCTGTTTTAAGAAATAGTTTTTGATTTAGTTCTATTAGTTTACTTGTTTCTAAAGCCTCTATATCTTTCAATAAGTCTGTATAATCAAAAAGATGCTCTTCTATATTAATGTTATAAGTGTCTTTAAAATATTCTTTTGTATCTTTTTGAAATTTAGATTTTTCTAAAAGAAAAAACATTTTTAAAGTATATTTCTTATAACTTGTTTTTGCAAGTTTTTTAAAACTCTCATCAACTTTCTCTTTTGTTCTTGTTGTTGTGATTTGATAAGCTAATTCATTCTCTTTATCTATTAAATCAATCGCTGAACTATTGCCCGTTTTTGTTTCTAAATTGGCATTGATAAAAAAGTTTTTTTCATAAACAAAATTAAAAATATCACGAAACCAATTTTCTCCATGAATATTAAGTGACTGGTCATTGATTAATTGATGCTGTTCAATATCATAACGAGTAATTGCCAATACTCTACAAATGTTATCAAAAGCTATTTTTCTCTGCTCAGTCATTTAATTTTCCTTATGTTTAATCATGTTTATTTTAACATTCTTGGACTAAAATTAGTGTTAAATTTAGCTTTTTTTTTAAGTTTTATTATTTTCTCTTTCATGTAAAAACTCCCCAGACCCCATCAAATCAATCCCCTCCGAAACAAACCCACCATCATTTGACAAAATCAAATCACACCCAACTTTTTTTGCCATAACAAACTGAATGGTGTCTTCTAAATCTTTGAAGTTTTTATTGCTCTTCATGAGTTGACAACTTTCTGCTATCTCTCTGTTAGCAAACTCTATAACAGAACACATCTCATTGACATCGAGTATGGAATCAAGGGCTTTGGTTTTACCCTTTTTTGAAAGCACATAGTAGAGTGTGGTAATAATATCGCAAGAGGTGAAAACCTCTACATTTTTCTGTTGTAGTAGAGTAGAGATAGCTTCTGCACTCTCTTTATGAAAAGGTCGGTTTTCATCGTACATATCTAAAATGACATTGGCATCTAAAAAAACTTTTCTATATGTCACGGTTAGCCTTGATGTCTTGGATAGAGGTATCAGTTAGTAGACCTGTAGCAGAACCTTTTATACGATTAAAAGCTTTCATACGTTTTTTGACCTTTATCTGCTTATATCGCTCTTCTATCATCTCTTGGACGAGTGAGGTCATGGACTGTTTGGTTTCTTTTGCTAATTCTTCTAACTGTTCAGCAATATTTTTGTCAAATACAAAGTTTTTTCTTACGGTAGCTTCCATAAGTACTCCTTTTTATGTAAAATATTTTATGTATATATCTTAGCATAATTTTTAGTCTGTGTCAATTTCCTAAAAAGTTATTGTTTTTTGTAGTTTGGAGTATGCAGAAGTAAACTATATACTTTGCAATCGACTCAAAATATAATCCCCAATCCGAAAAGAGTTCGCATAAATTGTCCAAGTATAGGTAACTGAACCACCAGTAGGCATAAAACTCCCATCAGATACAAAAAGATTTGAGACTTCATGGGCTTGACAGTGTCTATTAAGTACAGAGGTTTTTGGGTCGTCTCCGAAACGGCATCCTCCTGCTTGTAAGTTTGCAGGTGGGTAGGCACTCATGGATGAGCGTATATCTTCTGCTCCCATTTCTTCTAATACCTCTACAGCTTTTTCACCCAATAGTCTGGCTATTTTTAGGTCGTGAGGGTGGGCTCCTCTTCTGATGTTGGCGACAGGGACACCGTAAACATCTTTGTACTTTTCATCGACCGATACAAAACAGTTGTCGGTAGGAAGCCAGTCGTTAAAGACTTCGAAGTTTAGCTGTTTGGTGGCTGTAAATTTGTTAAAAATTTTATCTTGTAGCTCTTTTCCCCAAAGCAGTTTACTTCCATCCCAACGCTGTTTACTTGCTCTTGAGATGGGGTTGGCATGTTCAAAAAGGAA
Source organism: Cyathermia naticoides (assembly GCA_033042655.1). NCBI lineage: Eukaryota > Metazoa > Mollusca > Gastropoda > Neomphalida > Neomphalidae > Cyathermia > Cyathermia naticoides. Next base: position 5,944 of record JAUTWP010222977.1, on the reverse strand, counting down.
GTCAACGATGCCTCCTTTCATTTTGTCTACTTCGTACCAGTCACAAAGGGAACGGTTTACGAATAGACCTTCAACCATGAGTTCTTTTAAAGGGATAGATTTTTCATCAAATTGACCATGTCCCACACCACCTGCTGAGAAGAGTAGATTTTTCCCTACTTGTCCAGCGTTGTTGGCGAGACCATTTGGGAAGTTTTTAGACTTTGAGTTGAGTAGCAGTCGTGAAGACTCTACAGCTTGACCTGCTACTACAAAAATGTCTGCTTTTATACGATGCTCTTTTTTTGTTTGGGTATCTACATAGATGGCTTCGGTGACTTTAGAGTTATTTTCAACGAGCTTTTTAACAAAAGCATGAGTTATAATACTTAGGTTTCCTGTTTTAAGAGCAGGTTGAAGTAGTGAAGCTCTTGCACTTCCTTTTGCTCCCGACGCACAAGGGTAAGAGCCACAGTAGTTGGAGTAGTAACAGTTGGCTCGTTCATCTTTTGGTTTTGACAAAATGGCACGAGGGGTTTTGTAGGGTACAAAGCCCAGTTTTTTACAGCTTTTATCTATGAGTTTAGAGATAGGATGTTCATCTAAAGGAGGGTAGGGGAAATCTTTGCTGCTTCTTGGTTCATGGTATTTGTAAGGGGTCACTTCTCCTGAAACACCTACCAAACGTTCTACTTTTTTAAAATAGGGTTCAAGTTCATCATAGTCAATAACCCAATCAATAATGTTTGCTCCTTTTATGGCTCCATAGGTAGAGAGAAGTTTAAAGTCTACAGGTTTTAAGCGATGAAAATAACCACTCATAAAGTTGGAAGAACCTCCAACAATGTTTCCGTTAAAGAAACTGCTTTCGGTTACATAGGTTGGGGTCTTTACCCATTTTCCATTTTCTAAAGCTTCGATGGTATGGTAAGACTCTTTTAGGTTAGGGGTGACGATGTCTCTTTTGCAGTAGGCTATCTCATCTTTTGAGAAATCTTTCTCTTTTAAGAAGCCACCACGTTCTAACATGACTACTTTTATGCCAGCTTCGGTAAGGGTATGGGCTACACCTGATGCTCCTGCTCCTGTTCCTACTATGCATACGTCGTATTTCATATTATTTCCTCTGCAAATATTTTTTTGGGTTGAGGTTGTCCTGCATTGTGTCCTAGCCATTTCCAGCCGAGTTCATTTTTGTTACCACCATATAGAGGGTCAGAGAATAGGGCTTCTAAGGTATAAAAAAGTAGTAGGGAAACCCAGCTTTCAGCTTTTGAACTGTTGTTTATAAAATCTCTTAAAGCTTCATCTTGCTCTTTTGGATTCATGCTTAGAAAGTTTGGTTCTTCATTTATGAGTAGTTCTGTTCCAAAATGTAAGAATTTTAAGTCCTCTTGCCAAAAAGAGGAGTGTGTTGTAACTGTAGCCAAGTAGTTGGTTGCTTCAAATTCAGATGCAGATGGTGCTTTTAGCCCTTTTGGGAAAAGAACCTCTTGTACAGCCTCTATGACTTTAAAAGGTTCTATTTTTATATGAGTTTTTTTCCCTTGAGGAAGTAAGGTAAGGGCTGTTCCTGCTAACAGTGCTGAGGCTATAAATACTCTTCTTGTCATTATATTTTTCATAAAACATTATAACATTTTATGGAAATTTAGAACTGTAACAAATGTTACATAAGTAATATTTATATTCCGTTATAATTCAACCATAACTTAAACACGAAAAGGATTTTTATGAAAAAAGTATTATTTGGTTCATTGGTAGCAATGGCATTAGTAGCAACAACAGGTTGTAGTTCAATGGGTGACAGTGGTGCAAAATGTGGTGGTGACAAAGGTGCTAAAAAATGTGCGTCATCAGGTAAGTGTGGTGGTGATAAAAAAGCCAGTAAATGTGGTGGTGACAAAAAATAGTCATCTTTCAGTAAGTAGAGAGAACTCCTCCTCTCTACTTATACAATTATTTGACCTCTAGGGTTAATAAATCTTCAGCCCAAATTACATCCCCTTTAAAGTTCTCTCTAATTAATTTCAGACTTTCATTTTCAGAGTCATATGTACGTTTCATACGATGAGAAAGTACCAAATGTTTTACTTTTGCTTTTTGTGCCACTTCACCAATACGTTTAGGAGTGATGTGCAGTAGTTTGGCAAAGTGTCCAGCATCTTGTGGAATGGCATGGTGAACGATGAGGTAGTCAGCACCTTGGGCTAGGCTGATGAGTTTGTCACTACTTGCAGATGTATCTCCAGCAAAGACAATCTTTTTTCCTGCAATATTAATACAGTACGCGATAGCAGGAACTTTCCCATGCGTTACACCTACTGTACCTACAGTAATGTGACCAAAGTTTTGACTGTTGTATCCTTGGTTAAACATAACAGGTTTTATTTGAAAAGAGTCACTTTGTGTAGTTAGTATGTCATTCATGTAGGCATAAGCTCCATTTTTTCCAAAGAGTCTTTTAATATATTCATTAATATTAGGAAAGTCTCCAGCCTCTGTTGTCCCTAAAATAGGAAGAACATCTGTTCTCTTTGAAAAATAACCAGCTTTCATAAAAGCAGGAAGGTCAGCTGAGTGGTCGATGTGTAAGTGAGTTAGAGCCATAAACTCTAGGTCTTCTATTTTAGCACCACTTTCTGTAAAGCGTAAAAAAGCTCCTCCTCCTGCATCAACCAGTACTTTTGCTTTTCCATCGACCCAGATAATATAGGAACTTGAAGCTCTTTTGGAAAACTCTGGTCCTCCTGAACCAAGGATTTGTAAAGAGATATTTTGTGCAAATATCAGTACAGGGCTTATGGCTAAAAAAATGATTGTAAATAGCTGTTGTCTCATTTTGGAACTCCGAATAGTTTTACTTTATTATACATAATAACGTAGAATATGATTGTAACTTTTGTTACGTCAAAATATTTTTTGCTTATTTTTTATACTATAAAATAATTTATATACACCATCTTTAATCGATTTGTCTCTTTTTTAATCATATTTAACAGTCCAGTTCTTTTGAGAGACTCTTACTATTTAGATAAAATTGAAGTTATCAAAATTAACAAAAGGAGAATAATTATGTTAGACAATCCGTCCTACATTATTGACACATTTTTTGCCATCTTTTCGATGACATTGATTATATTTATGGTGCCTGGCTTTGCCATGCTTGAAGCAGGGTTGGTGAGAACCAAAAATGTTTCAGCTGTATTGACAGTAAATGTTATGATTTATGCTATTGCCTCGATGTCTTTTTTACTTATAGGGTATAAGTATGCTTTTGGCTCATGGGATCATCAAGAGGGGATGAGTAAATATGCTTTTTTCCTTTTTCAGATGGCATTTGTTGGTAAAGTGGTAAACATTATGTCTGGTGGAGTGAGTGAACGTTCACGTATTTTGCCTTTGGCTATTTTTACCGTTATTGTTGGTGCATTTCTTTACCCTACCATTGTAAACATTACTTGGGGTGCTAACTTTTTATCGGGTACAGTTTTAGACATCTCTGGTATGGCTGATTTGGCTGGTTCTACAGTTATTCACTCTACGGGTGGTTGGGCGTTGTTGGCTGCAATTCTTATTATGGGTCCTAGACGAGGACGCTATAAACAAGATGGTAAAGTTCGTGTTATTCCTGCTTCAAATATTCCTTTAGTAACATTAGGAGCATTTTTACTTTGGATAGGTTGGTTTGGATTTAATGGAGGTTCTGTTGGGTCTATCGCTTCAAAAGATAATGCTGATGCTGTAGCTCTCACCATTATGAATACCAATACGGCAGGTCTTTCAGGGGCTATTGCCAGGAGTGTCGATACAACAATCAGAAAAGCAGATAATTTTAAAGAAAGAATACAAACGCAAATACCCCTAGCATCTAAGGCACTCCCAGCTAAAAAGAATGTTATAGGGGAGGACATAGACAGACAAAAAGATAAGAAAGGCTGGGGAAAGCTTTTGCACCAAATGTTCAATCCTATAAAAACTAGCAAAGAAACAGACAACCCAACTATTAAGAAGTTTGCAGAGTTAGGATATGCCCTGCCTTCTATAGTGGATACTATTAACGCAGGAGGTAAGACAATCAAGCTTAAAGGTGATGACTACGCTTTATATTCAGAAAAAATAGGGCAAGAAATAGACAAAAATGTTAGGAATATGTGGATACCCAGAGGAGCAGATAACGAGTACCAGATCAAAGAGATTGAAGACATCAGAAGAAAAGCTGTAGAAAAGGCTAAAATAGAAATGCTATCTAAGTTCAAAAAGGAAGGTATGGAAATACCTATGGATGTTGACGCTAAAGTTAGAGAGCTAGACCTACAACCCACCTTTGAAAAGCTAGATAAGATGAGGCTCGACGGTGATAGAAACTTCACTTCTGAATTAATTGAAATATTTAACGCTGCTATTAAAGCCCCAGATGAAAAGTTAACGAAGGATCAAAGAATTATCGCTGCATATCAAGCATTTTTCCAAATGCACTTGATGAAGAATTTTTCCCCACATTCTCCGATGTAAAAGAAATTAAAACGCTTGTATAATAAAATGAAGGTATGTCGTTAATTTTAGCTGACATGTCATAGCTTCGCCTCTGGGTTTAAAGAAAAAAGAATGTGCCTTTAAGAAAAATATTTTTAAATATTTATTATCCCAGATCAAATAATCAGGGATGGAAGCCCCGAATCTCTGCTTTACATGTCAATCAGTGGCTGATCCAGAAATTCCATTTAAGGGCCCCCAATGACGAGCCTAGGTGCCACAAATGTTCCAGAAAATATTTCTAATTTAACAATAGAAAAATAGCTAAATTTAGGGGAGCGGTAACCCGGTCCCCTCCCCCTAGATACCACAACGTCAATAATAAACAACAAAAAGTACAAAATTATACCTTTTTCACAATGACTTCCATAGAATCCAGATTTGCATTTACATCTAAATTTATTCTTGCTCATGTGTATACATTTCCCACCATGCTTGCATGGATTATCCTTACATGGGTTAGTTGTTTCTGAAAGTATTACAACATAAAAAAAATGTTTCAAAATGACCATATGAATGACGTCCAATAGATGATGACAAGATAAAAATCAATATGCTCCAGTGGCGTCGTTAAATAAAACAAACAAATTTTATTTTACTTTTACAGGTTATAATTTTGGTTTTGGTTTCTGCAGTCTAGAATATCTCTATTGAAAATACCTTTTTCACAATGAGATCCATAGAATCCAGATTTGCATTTACATTTAAATTTATTCTTGCTCATGCGTATACACTTCCCGCCATGCTTGCATGGTTTCTTATCACATGGGTTGGTTTCTGAAAGTATTACAACATAGACAACAGTATGGATTAGTTACTATACTTCAAGTCACTAACATTGCTGCTAGCTACATTTCTTATAAAGTTGTTCAATGGGGATCCAGAAAATCTACTGAGGGAAAACAAATTTTGTCAAAATGCTTGTAAATACCTGATGTAATATATTGTTCTGATTTCACCATGACTGAAAAGTTTGGCTAGCACTTGTCCACCTCTGGTTTTAAAGAAAGAAAAGAATGTAAACTATTTTTAATATTTATTATCCCAGATCAAATAGCAGAGTCGAGGCTGAAAGCCCCGAATCTTTGCTTTACGTATCAATACTAAATAACAACAATTACAAAAATCAAACCTTTTTCACAATGAGATCCATAAAATCCAGATTTGCATTCACATCTAAATGTATTCTTGCGCATGCGTATACACTTCCCGCCATGCTTGCATGGATTATCTTTACATGGGTTAGTTGTTTCTGAAAGTATTACAACATAAAGAACATAGTATGGATTAGTTACTATACTTCAAGTCACTTGAATAGGGAGATCCACTGGGCATTGGGGAGTTAACAGTGTTTTAAAGGTATTAGAACCGTATTATTTCGGTTGTTTTAATTCCTTTCAAGGATTATAATTATGGAAAGTGTATATAA